>WEKY01012219.1:0-108721 GCA_013390045.1 Picathartes gymnocephalus
GATCTCAGGTGTGCACCCATCAGGTCTCAGGTGTGCCCTCCATACATCCCAGCATCGTTCCCACCTGACTGGCAGCAGGAAGGGCTGTTGGGAACCTCCAAGCAGGAAGGGAAGGGCAGAGAGAGAAAACAGCACAGGGAAAAACGCTCAGGTCCGAAGCAAGAGGAGAAAAGAGAGACCAGAAGAAACGGGAGACAACAGGAACATGATGCATCACAAGTATCAGGAGGGAAAAAACCCTAATGAAATAATACCACTGAGCAGAACCTGAGGCTTACCGAAGCAGAATGGCAAGGTTAGCACTGAAATGCTTCTTTTTGAATGTAACAATGCAAATATAATCAACAATTAATACATAGAAATGACAAACAGTGAAAGATCTGCAGCTTGGGAGAACAGGAGTGTCGCTGAATTTGGGGTGTTTTTACCTTTGTGCAGAAGCCACCTGAAATGTAAGTGATGTTTGGAAGAAGAGAAGCAGACTATAGCTTAGAGTACAGAGGAAATGTGCACTGGGAACACGGCAAGAAACAACAGGAAAAGGGAATTACTGTTTGCAAATTTTTAAGGTAAACGGAGTGGTATTGATAGCAAAAGTTCAAGCGAAAAATTCTGAAACGAAGTTTTTCCCCAGCAGAAGTTGTGAACTCACAGGCATCACTTTATATCATTTTGAAATACAACATGTGGAGTCCTCACCCTTTGGTTTTGCCTTATAGACCTTTCAGCAAGTGATGCAAAAATCTGCACAGGTGACAGAAGCTACGTGAGGATTCTTTTAAAGCTGCTGTTCTGTAGGGTTTTATGCATTTTTAACCTTCTGAAAGATGGCCAATGACATCTCAGTGTTCTCAAATAACGTTTTATGGATAACAGAACAATAATATCTTTTTTTCTATCGTTATATGACTCTCTACATTTTAAGATGTTTTATTCTTTTTCTAGATTTTTTTTACCAATTTTAAGAATATTTTTATAACATATTGAGTAAAATACAATTAAATTTATAATAATCCTAGAAAAATCCATTACCCAGTGGATAGAAACAAAGCATGAAGTCATCTTCAGGTAGAGAAAACGGATTATTTGTTGGGAAATCACCAAATCAAACACAGTATTTCCAGAATGGAAGTATCAATTTAATTGAAATAATTACTGGGATTCATCAAGAAGGTGCTCAGCTCTCCTGCCAAATTTTATTAGAGTTATTTAGTTAGAGGTGGTACCTCTGAGTTACCACCATTCCCTAATGGTGGTAACTCAGAGGGCAACTAATGGACTTAGCTTGGATTTATGGTCATGAAATGGGCAGAAACAATCCATCATCTTTCTGGGTTTTCAGTTTGGGTTCTTTGCACTTCGCTTCTGTGATCGTGGAAATCTCTGTGTGCAGAGCAGGCTGCTGCAGCTGGATGCCACAACTCGTATTTTCCTGCTACAATCAAACACCAGTTCACCAATCCTCCACTATTATTATTTCTCTTTTTATACAGAAAGCTGTGAGAACATGTAGTAAGAGAATAGGGACGGTTTCTTTAGGCTTCGTCTGATGACCTCTTTCCTTCGAAGAAGCCGTTACCTCTGTGAAGAAAAATTATTCGAATGTTCACAATATACAAAAGTCTTCTGATCAATGTATTTTTTATTAATAAGCTACCACAGTCAATGTAAACTGTATTAACTCCTTGGAATGATAAGAAATTCTGAACTTCAAAGATATTACTTCTTTTTTTCTCCGGCCCTTCATTTCCATTTCTTTTGTACTCGATCTAATATTCTTCATGCCACTGTGACAGTTCCATGTTCAGGAGGAACAAATTAGACTTTAAGAGTTTACCCTGTAATATTTTCATTTGAGAGGATCTTTATTGGATCCATTCATTGCTACTGACATTTTTTCATTAAAAACTCTTCTGTAGTTGTATAATAACAATGGTGGAGAGATGCTTTTCTCTTCCTTCCCTCTGGCTCTTGCTCTGGGGGAACTACTTGGTTATGTCTCCAAAAAGAGGCAGGTTCCAGGTAAATTCAGTGGGGCTGCCCCATCCCTGGAAGTGTCCAAGGGCAGGTTGGAGATAGATATAAATATATATATATGTATTCTCTCTGAAACAAGAAGTTCGTAAGACATGGACAAAGACATCAGAAAAAAGTCAGTAAACTTGAAGTACACTCCCTGAAGGAAGGCTCTTTGTGAAAATGCAATTTCCTTTAGTGTTTTTAAGGTGCTGAAATTTAAGATGTAATAAAACATGAATACCAATTTGGAAGCATTAGTTGCTCCTGGCAACCTTGAGAATGCATTATGCTTCATTTTTCCTCTCCATCATCTCTGCAGAGGCTGAGCAAGGGAATGAGTAACAGCACATGCCTGCTGAACCAATATACACACCTGACCTCCTTTTCCCCTTCTCGGGAACAATAAATTATCATTAAAATTATGGCTGTAGGTGTGATACTCTCAAGCAGTGCATCTCAGCTCAGGAAGAAATTCACCCTCGTGCCACCATTTGACATTACAGAGCTCTGCACTTCAGCCCCAAGGCAGCTGAGTGGATTTCCCAGAGGACAGCTCTGTTTGCATTTTGAAAGGCAGGCATAAAGATTACCAAATTAATAAAATATTTCTAACATAAATCAGCATGAGTTTAAAGAAAACCCAAATTCCCTTGCGTGGAAGGGAGTAGAGCAAACTGGATATGATGGAAAGAGGTGGTGAGAAATTATTATTGAGCTGAGAGGGTGTCAAAATTACTTTTGAAACTGTGCTTGAAAAGTTACTTCACTTTTTTTAATACAGCCAATTTTTCTCCTCATCTTCCTCTAACACCACTCAGAGCTGCTGCAGCTGAGGAGTCAGGATACGTGGATGTCTGTAAACTTCAAGAAACACTTGTCAAGCCCCGCTGCAACATCCAGTCATCAATTTCATTTACATTGCATTATTCATTATATATTCAGGGTGAGCAACAGAGTGGAAAGAACTGGAAATCTGCATTAGATCTAAATTTACCCGTCTAAAAATTCCCACCAGAGAGATTTCCCAACCGAGGGAAAAAAAAAAAAAGAGAGGAGTTGTACTGCCCTTGATTGCTACAGGGTTCCTGTATCATCCCAGATATTTAGGGAGATTTGGGGAAGTTTCTCATCACTCAATGCACCAGAACATCTGACCTGTGCTGTGTTTAACAGCCTCCCCCTGCTCTGTGAGCTCTGTCCAGGCTGCCACACCTGTGATTTCCCGCACATGTGGGAGGTTCAGGCACTGGCTGTGGCAGGAAGAGGTTTGGATTTCAGGGACATCTCTTTAACGACTTTCAGTATGAATGGCAAAAGCAAATAGTGGGAAAGCAGAAGTTTAAACAGAGAGATCCATAAATCCTGACAAGGAGAACTTCAGGCAGACTCCTTGCGGTGCCTGAGGGAGCCAACAGGAAACATGGAGAGAGAAAATTTCCAAGGGATGGAGCGCCAGGACAAGGGGGAATGGCTTCCCGCTGGCAGAGGGTAGGGATGGATGGGGCATTGGGAAGGAATTATTCCCTGTGAGGGTGGGCAGGCCCTGGCACAGGGTGCCCAGAGAAGCTGTGGCTGCCCCTGGATCCCTGGAAGTGTTGAAGGCCAGGTTGAACATTGGGGCTTGGAGCAGCCTGGGATAGAGGAAGGTGTCCCTGGTGGAACTGGATGACCTTAAAATCCCTTCCAACCCAAGCAGTTTGGGATTCCGTGATCCTATGACAATGAAGGCACAAGGTCCTTCAGGGAAGGAGCTGCTCATGCAGAATCCCGGAGGGTTTCACTCAGAATTTGGTCCTTGAGTAAAAGAAAGAAAACAAGATCATCGTAAGTTCCACGGAAAAAAGCAAACTTGAGTGGATGTTCCAAGGGGATTGTGGGAGCTGATGAAACCCCTTATGGGAAAGGGCCAAACGTAGAGGGAAGGAGACGCTGGGTTGTAAAGAACTTTGAAAAAATGACAGGAGGGGTGGGGAAGGTTTGCTCTTGCAAGTAAACAAGCTGGGCGTGGAAAAAGGGCCAAACTTGTGCCAGAAAACACCTGGTTCCTGTTTGGCCATGTTTGGCGCTGCTGGGAAGATGGAACACACGTCTGGGCAGGTCATGGGAGCACGGCAGTGACCTGAGCCCCTGGGCTGCCCCAGGCCTGAGCAGCTGACCAGCAAGAGCTGCCTCAGGCCACTGGCACTGCCCACGTCCAGGGGAGTGACCCTCCCACAGCCCTGGGGTCTGGAAAGCTGCAGCTCATCCCTGTGCTCACAAAGCAGGACCTGTGTCCTTCCCACCCGCCAGGGACACAATAAACACACACAGCGCACTCACCAGCAAGCACTGGGGGAAACAAAACAACTTCCTAATGATTTATTAAACCTTAGATAACTTCAGTGAGAAACTTTTGCATATATTTGATCAAGAGAGACAGAAATAGACACGTCAGTGCTCTGCACAGATTTTCCTCTGCTCGCTAGCTGATGAGACAGAGCTGCTTAGCAGGAACCCCAGGGGAGACACCATCCTCACAACACTTCCAGTTCAATTTCTCAGCCTTGAAGGGCCTGCAATCCTAAAACTGTAACTTATGGCTTGCTATCTCAGATGAATTTCTGAATCCATTAAAGGCTGGTGAAACACCAATCTACATAAAGAAAAAAAAAAGAAAAAAAGGTAAAAAAACCACTGTAACAACCAAAGTGATGCTATTTCTCGTTATTCCTCTCAACTGTGGTGCTCGTTTTTCCATCCACCTCTTTTTACTGCTGACACTTGGGAAAGAAAAAAAGCAAACAACAACCACCACTAAAAGAAAAAAAGAAGTGTTCAATTTCATGCTTATTCAGTTTGCAGCAGCTTAAGCAAAAACTGAGTGTTTGGATGGCAGTAGGAAATGATCCCAATACAGTTATTTTCTAGATTCTATGTCTTTGGGGGTTTTTTGAGAATCACTGAATGATTTCTTGTACCACTGACCTACGGACCCACCGTTTTTCCAATCTCCCTTTTGCTGCTCACATCCCTTTAGAAGCCCTTTTTGTTGCCCTTCACATCCCCTTCCAAATCCAACCCCAGGCAGGCTTTAGCTTTTCTAACCCCATCCCTGCACCCTCAAACTGGAGCCCCCTTTGGGGTATTAGGAATGTAACTACTAAAATTAATTGATGAAGCCTGAAAACAGTGGACGTTTTCAGTTTTAGTTCTCTTGTGAAAAAACAAAACAACCTTCTAAAATCTTGTGTGGCTGAACCTCTCTGTAAGGGCTCTCCCAATATCTCACTGTATTTATAATCCCACCTTTTAATTTCAATTTAAGCAAATGAAAATAATTTTTAAAACATGACCTTGAAGAATGTCAAATTGTTTTCAGCCTTCTAGGGATCCCCTTCTTATCTTTTCTTTCACCAGAATTATCAAAATAGGTGATTTAAAATTTCACTGATTGATTAAAGCTTGTCCTCATTCTCCCATCCAACACACAGTTTTTCCTCTAAATCAATTATTTTCCCAGATCTGCTCACAGGGTAATACTTTTTCTGGTTTTAGCTAATTAGATTTTGCCAGGTCTTGTGCATTTTCAGTTGTTCAATCTCTATCAATCACTTTAATTGGAGCAAAGAAGCAGCAGTTTGCATGATCTTGCTGTTCAGTGTAGTCAGCTAGGCTGTCAAGGAAGTTAGATTGTGCTTGTTTTCCATTTTCTTTATTTATTTATTTCAAGCAATATTGGTGAAATTGCAAGGGCTGATATGATTTAGAGGTGGAGTTTTGATTGAGGAGTTACGGGCAAATTAATGATTATTGCGAGGTAATATGGAGCGTGAGTCTGCAAGTGTCAGCTACTTTTTAAATCTCCAGAAATTGGTTATGTCCCCCTTTATCTCTCCTGCCTGCATCCAAAATAACTGAAATTAGGCATATTCGTGCATTACATGTGTTTCTACCCATTTCCATGAGGTCTGACTGCAGTCAGACTTTGCTGAGGTGCAACCCTGTTCTGAAAAGCAACATTCAGTCACACGAAGTGCAAAACCCTGCTGTACTACCCCACAGCACTAATTCTGCCTCCTTATCAGGGAAGAGAAACTGCCGTGAATTATTACTGCACCTCTCCATCCCCCAGGTCCTGGGAGTGAAAAGAGAATAATTGCTGCTACGCAGCTGAATTAAAAGTGTTGTGTAAGCTCGGTATTGGCACCTTGCAGCTCAGTTATTTGCGGGGGTGGTTGTTTAAGGGGCTGGTTAAATTAATTCTCTACCAATTCCTCTTCATGGATTTCCCTCTCAGCGGCAAATTTAAACTCATTAAATGCTTTTCCATCGCCCGTGTCCATTGAAAATGGACAATTTAACAAACCTCAGGCTGACAGGGAGTTTATATGGGAAGCATTCATGAACAATGTGCTCTTTGGCATCATCTATAAACGATATATTCCAGTAAAAAGTCTTCCCAAGGAAGAGATATCCCACTGTCCTCCCAGAAAATACCACACTGCTTCTAGATTGCACATTTCATGCAAGAGCTGCCTAGGGCTGGGGTAATTACACAACACACAGCTCTTGCTGGCCAGATCAGTTCTGCAGCTAAAGATAAACAAGCTAAAATATGCTAAAGTTTGGTTGGCTCCTGGAATACTTGGGGAAATTTAGGAGAAACATATGGTGAAACAATCTGGCTGTATTAATTTCAAGGAGAAGTCTTTCTCACAGATTAAATGATGTAATTCCCAATATATAGCCCTCTTCAAAATTAAAATGTTTGCCTAATGCGTGAAGTTCAAACAGTCTTCAAACTTCCAGAGTAAAGTCCTGGGAATTATAGGAGTTAGAATTTCTTTCTATCACTCACTACCTTTGAATTTTACACTGAAAAGACAACTCTGCTACCAGACCTGTTCTCCAAGATTCAAATTACTTTAGAAATTAATAATCTAAAATTAGCCTGTTTCTGACCACAGTACCAAGTGCACCTACAGGAAAATGTATTTAGTTCTTGCTTCTAAAACTTGGAATAAAACCGTGTGTGAGGTTGATAATTATTTGTTCATTAATTAATTTGTGGGAGCCACATGGACAACTGGACATTTTTATCCAATGTATTTCTTTGTCTGGTGGTGAGGAGGAGTTATTTATCAACAAGGTGAGATTTGAAAGTGTTTATTATTGTTTGTTATCAAAGAATCAGCCCAAGCACAGCTATGGAAGTCCACTGGCACAGGTCTACTGACCTGTTGGTAACAAATATTTGCAGAGCCAGGAGTTGGACTCCATGGTCCTTGTGGGTCCTTTCCAGCTGGGGATATTCTGTGATTTCATCGTTGTATGAAATGCATTTCTGACACTGATTTCTAAATAGCGTTTGCAGACAAATCTGCATGATTTATTTGCAGAGAGATGGAAAATACATGAAAGAAACCCCAACTCACTCATTTCTAATAAGTATTGTGCTTGGACAGAAATGAATGCAGGTTACCTTGTACTCACTGGATTGGTTTCAGGAACTGTGAATAGGATTCTGCTCCTGCTCACTCTCTACAGATAATTCCCAGAATCTGCAATACTCATAAACAATCTGAGTAAATCCTATCAGACTGGGATAAGTACTAATCCACAGAAATTATGGTGTGCAACCAATTATATTTCAATCCGTTTCAAGTCTACCTATGTCCCTAATCAGTGGATTGAAATTATTCCTGTAATCATCCAAACAAAGCAGTCTGATAATACGCAGCTTTGTCTTGCTGGACAACCGTACCTTTTTCTTCCTGGGAAGTTACAGGGGCAGTTCAATGACTTCTGCACACATTAATAAACCTGCTAAATGGCAAAACAGATTCATACAGTCAAAGAATCGTGGAATCATCAAGGTTAGAAAAGATCAGCAAGTCCTACCTGTGCCCAAACTCCACGTTCCCACTAAACTGTGCCACGTTTGCTGGCTGTCAGCATACATCACTTTATTTGACCCACTGCAGCATTGGACAATTTGCTTAATTGATCTGCTCTACAAAACTGCCTCCTAAAAGAGGAGACAGGAGCTGGGATGTTCCTGTGAAGGATCAGGTGGATGACAGGGTTGAGGAAAGGCTCCCGGAGTTGTTCTGCAGTGCAGGAAGGAGCCTGAGCCGGGCAATGACATGGCAGGAGGGAAAGGAAGAGTTCTGTGTTTGTCTCAGGGTGATCCCTGGGGATGGTGACACTGAGAGTTTCAGGCTAATAAACCCCAGCCTTGGCAATGGATTTATGGGAGCTGTGGGACCTGTTATCACAGAACAGTGTGGGGTCAAATGTAAGGGAAAACTGAGCAGGAGAGGAAAGTTCTGGAGGCTTAGGAGAGGTGTTTAATGAGATGTGTTCTCTCCTGAATGTCTTTGGTCAGAGGATGGAACAACAATATATTCAGGGAAGTGTGTACCACTGCCTTCTTCTTGTGTTTTCCCCTCTGAACCTGTTGTTTGCCCAATGCTGAAAAACAGATTCTGTCTAAATGACCACTGAACTCTACAGCTACCCTGGTGTTTGTTAGGGACCTTCATTGTGAAACTCTTCCATTTATTCTACAGAGCAGCATTTATTGCAGTAAAGCTCCATCACCGTTCAGTCTAGAGTAATTATTCCTGTCTTTACCCAAGAAAGCTCAGCAATCCATCTTGGCCAAGAGAAATCCACATATTTTGGAAAAAGTGGCCCTGTCAGAGCTCAAAGCCCTTACCTAGAGCAAAATCCATGCTAATGTTGCAGAGCAATCTATATGTGCTTGTGTGAATGCATTACCTATTGATTAGAGAATTTGAACTAGTCATGATGGAGGTGTTTAGAAAACTGATAATCAAACTAGTTTTAAAATCAAAAAAAAATAAACTTTATTAAATTCCTTCATGGACAATAAATTTCCTAACCAGTTGTTCGTTCTTACACGTTGTTTGCCAATCAGCTCTACAGATACAGAGCTGCTGGTCTTCAAAAATTGGTTTCAAATTATCTACAGGCACTGCTACCATGGAGCAGGTGCCACAGAAATGGTGGAGATGGACACAGAGCTCCCTGGTCACTTGGGCCTTGAGAGGTCTGTGAGGAGAGAAGTTGAAACCCACGTGAACCTTTTTATTTTCTTCAATGGTTTTTTTTTTTTTTTTCTTTGCTACATTTGTGATATTTTTATGTTTCTGCCCAAATCCCCTAAAGTGGAACCTCAGCTGTTCCTCGTATTAGTTTGGTTTTCTGGCTTCACCAGACATTCTTGATGTCTCTTGTGGGGGAAACTCTGCCATTTTTCAGCCCCTTATGCTCATCTTTTCCCTAGCCTGGCAATTGTTATCACTTACCTGTCTCCTGTTTGTTGCTGTCTCTGTGGTCACATTGCTCATTCTTCTGTTCCAGTGTGTCTCAGTTTGCCAACCCTGTTTACAAGCCCTGCTTACACTATGTCACTCCACTTATTAGTTTGCTCTGAGCCCAAATATATTAATTATATTCTGTCTAATAACAATTTATTGGTGTCACATGCCTCTGCTTTGGCTGCGCAGAGAGGGACTTTTATAGCTGCTGTTGTTTGCTACAGAGACCATCCTGAAATGTCCCCACAGTCACTAGAGAAGTTTTAGTCCACGTAATATAATGAACAGTTTGAAAACCACATTTGTGCCTGAAACCTCCTAAGGCAGAATTCCAGCACAAAAGATGAGCTCCAGATACTCAGGGCTTTACTTCTGGAAGCTGTGAGCATAACCTGAGCCAGTTTTGGGCTCCCTATCAGCCACATGAAACACTTTTGCATGTAGATACAAGGTAAATTCCAAATGATTTGAGGGAGGTATCTGTTGATCTTGTTAATGCAGACACAACCTAACGGATACAAAGCTTGCAATTTGCTTTCTATTAAAGGAGTACTGACTACCAATCTAATTAAATACTTCTTTACCATCCAGAAATAAAAAGTATAATTTTATCACCATTTGCAGTGTAAGTCCCAGAAGTTGTTATTTCCATTATTTATTCTTTCTAAAACAGCCACTTTGTTACCCTGACAAAAGCAGGTGGAGAAACCTGTCCAGAATTATTTAAACTGAACCGTAAGAACCTTTTTTTTTTTTTCCTTTGCCATGCTGCCAGGTATGCCTGCTCTGCCAGTTACAAATAATCTGAATTTATTCCTCTAGTTGCTGTTTTCGGCCCCAGAGCTTCATTGTGGGTATAATCTCCAACTCTTACCATCCAAATTGCTAATTGTTCAGCCAACTCCTTTCTTAAGCAGTGGGTGAAGATAAAGAAGCTCCTAAGAGAGGCTGTAAGGGGATAGAGAGCTCCAGTCGGTGATGTCAGTGGCCAGGATTTTTGGAGGAGATGGGGGAAGTGTACACGGCTGCTCTGCTGTGAAAATATATTTAAGAAGGGGGAAAACACTTGCACAGGCAGTGAGGAGTGAAGTGGGAGAAGTGAGATAAAAAATGTAGACATGAAGATGAGAAAAGAAGGAGGGGGAGGAGATTTTCCAGGTGCTGGAGAAGAGTTTACCCTTCATTCTGTGGAAGAGGCCCCAGTGGAGCAGGTATTCCCCAGAGCCCGTGGAAAGGACCCTGGCAAGGCCTGAGTCCCCCGCTGGACCAGGGATACCCTGCAGGATTCAGCTCACGGGCACAAACAGGGGAAAAGTGGGAGGAGGAAGGAGGGACAGAGGTGAAACGTTACAGAGCAACCAGAGCTCCCCATCCTCCATCCCCTCTGTGCTGTTTGAGGAGCTGTGAATGAAGGTGGGCTTTTAATTGCCTTCTCACTTCCCAGCCCTATTTTGATTGGCAATTAGTTGTATTAGTTTCCCCTAGACAAGTCAGTTTTGCCCATGAAGGTAATTGGTAAGTGATGTCCCCACCTTTATCTTGACCCAGGGGTTTTTCATCTTATTTTCTTCTCAAAGGTGAGAGATAAAGAGCAGCTGGGTGGGTGTCTGGCAGCACAGCTAAATTGGACAGCTGTCTCGACCAAAATATAAGGCCCAGTTTGAAAAGCTGGAGAAAGTAAAATTTGGTCTCTGCACAAGATTTCTGCTGTATATTTCTGGGAGAAAAGAAAAGGAAGGGAAGAAGGGAGGAAGGGAGGGAGGGAGGGAGGAAGGAAGGAAGGAAGGAAGGAAGAAAGGAAGGACATAGCCTCCAGGGAACTAAACTGTTTGCCTGATACAGTTTGTGGAGAAGTAGTTGCCCAGAATATTAAGCCTTCACTTTATTGCTGATCCTTTGTTTTCATCAGCTTTATAAACCCACAATATCCTCTTGCCTGCTAAGGTTTCTCCAGGAATTGCTGCCCGTGTTACCCCTCTGCCTGACCCTGGCTCCCAGAGCTGAGTCTCTGCCCAATCACGTGGTATTCTGAATTTATCATTGACTAATTCCAGTCACTGAGAGATTTTATGGTGCTGTGGCCTGTAGGTGACACTTCATTCAACTCTGTCATGTCCCTTTCTTTCCGACACTTTTCCTTATTCAAAATGAAGAGCGGAAGCACAAATACGAAGTGAAGATTTCATTTAACTACTCAGTGTTTTACACCCTGGATTTTCTTGTTGGAGTGATACAACGGCAGAGAACTACTCATGTTTTCTTACAGAAAACTACAGAGGCTGCAATATTTAAAGATGTTTATGAACTTGGGCAACCTTTATGTCTTCTTTTCTTGTTTTTTTTTTACTTACTTAATGTTTTAGGGTTTTTTTTAATGGGAAACACGTCAGTGCATCCAGTTAAAGCAAAGTGTTCATTTAAACAGTGCCAGAAATGATTTCTCAAACAATAAGTCAGAACCACACAGATCTTAAAATCTGAGCACGTAGGCTTTGTTATTCTCTACCTTCCCAGGCTTTGGAGTAAATGTAAACTGCACTTTCAGATGTTAAAACATGATTGGTACATAATGTAGTCTTTTCATTCAATTCAATAGCTGCAAGACAAGAAATGGGTTCTTCAGAAGAATGTAAAGGGGAAAAAAATCACAGGGCATTTCAGCTTTACTTTAATAGACCTAAGATAATACAAGTACTTGAAACAACCCCAGGGGAAGCTTGGTAAGAGCAAAATGAGCAAAATAAATAAATAAAGCACAGAAAAAAAACCCTACAGGTTTTGCGTGAGATTTTTTAGGGAGATTTTTTTTAAGGATTTTTTTTCAAGGATTTTTTTTCAATTATATCCCTCTAATTTTCTATTCAGTTTTTAAATGTACCCATTAAAAGAATATATTGAGCTATTTCTCTGGTTATATTTGCTGTTCATTCTAATCTATTAGTAGCCAACAGGCAAAAGTACCAGTGCTTAATTATCTTACTGGTAGGACGGATGGAGCCAGCTGAACTTAAAAGACAGGAATTGTTGATTTAAGCATTGCTGTGTTATTTTAATGCAGCCATTTAAGCTATTTTAAGAATAGTGTAATAGGTGTTTAAATGTTAATGCTTAATTCCTCCTTTATAATTAATTTGGCATAGTGTCCCTAATGAATGAAATATTAGGTAAAACTAACATATTCAGGGAATAATAAAAGGCACTTTCTCAATTAAAAGGGGCATCTACTTGTTTTCTCCAGAAAAAGTGAGAAAAATCCCATTGGTAAGGATGAACCTATTTCCTTCAACTTAATTTTTAATAAACCAAGTTAGCTCAGCTAAGAATTTTCTCCAATGGACATTTTTGAAAAATACCAGAGTTGCTCTGGGTTAAGAGAATGGTGCAATTATATTTTCATTCTTCTGAATGGACATTAGGCTAAAATGTGAGGGACCAGAACAACAGTTCCAGTAACGTGTGTTTGTAGTTGACTCTGTGGGATCCTCTCCTGCTGAGAATCCAAGAGCAAGGTACTCCATAAAATCAATAACTTCTACTGGATTAAGGCCTACAGAAGGAAGGGAGGGAGATAGGGAATGGAATGGTCGTGGGCTCAAAGCTGTGAAGATAAGTCACAAACTCAAAGAGATTTCCCAAAAAAAAAAAAAGTTTTCATGACAGTTCTCTCTCTGCAGAGCAGGTCACCTTGATCTTGAAAGGCACCAAAGGTTCCAAACTCTTTGCAACCAGTTCAAATATTTAAACATGATAGGTTGGGGTTTTTTTACTTTATTCCTAGATGAATTTTAAAGCCCATCCATTGCCACCCCCTGCCGTGGGCAGGGACACCTCCCACTGTCCCAGGCTGCTCCAAGCCCTGTCCAACCGGGCCTTGGGCACTTCCAGGGATCCAGGGGCAGCCACAGCTTCTCTGGGCACCCTGTGCCAGGGCCTCCCCACCCTCCCAGGGAAGAATTCCTTCCCAAAATCCCATCTAACCCTGCCCTCTGGTACTGGGAAGTCATTCCCTGTGTCCTGTCCCTCCAGCCCTTGTAAATTGTCTCTCTTCACATTTCCCATCAGCTCCTTCAGGCACTGGAATGTCATGATTAGGTCACCCCAAAGCTTCTGTTCTCCAGGCTGAACATTCATAATTCTCCCAGCCTTTCCTCTGCTCCATCCCTCTCTGATCATCAAATCCAGCCACTCTGGAGTAGCAGCCCATTCTTCTTCCATGTAGCTCTTGACTGGTCAAACAGAAACTTTCAGTTGTGATAGAAAGCTGAGGAAAAACTGTTTTCTTTCATGGCAGTTGCAGGATCAGGGTTTAAATATTTGTATTTGCCTTGTAAAATTTGCAATGTCACATAAATAAATGAGTACACTACTGAAAATTAAATGTTATGTTGCAACTAATTCATTTGCAATCATTTAGCACTCACTAGGTTTTACACTAATTGCTCTATGAGATAAATGAATTTACAGAGCTCTTTGAGTCTCACATTTCTTGCCAAAGCACACTGCAAGGAGCCAAGAATAGTGGTTCACAAGCTACATCTGATGTGAGGCATCTTCCAAACCTCTGCCTAGAGAAAGTGAATGCCATGCACTGGAGTTTTCCATGAATAGGCTGCCTCCAGTGTAAAAAAGTCAACTCAGAATTGTTTACTTTTCTGGATTTTCTCAGGTTTTTTATTGTTATTTTATTGGATGACTCAAGCAGAGTCAGCATGTAGATCTTTAGGTATGTGCTGTCTTTTTCCCATTGCCAGAGTACAGTGCTGGCTTTTGGAGAATATATTTTAACAGATCTGTTCATGAAGAGAAACCTTGAACTTTAAAAATAAGAGGTTAAAGTCCATCTGGTAGAAAAGTGAGTGATTATATATTCAAAAGGAAAGACTGTTAGTCTAAGTTGGAATTCTCTGACTCTTGTTTTCACAGAGAGGTCATTGATATTTATAGAAATAACACATACAACCACACTTATCCCTGATATTTAAGGCTAAATTGAGATCACTGCTTTCATTTCCATTGGAGCTTTTCTGTTGAAGTCACTGGGGATTCATGCTAAGAAAAAGAGCTCTGGGGAGGCATAAGTTGTATTTAACGTCTGTGTGTGCATGGTGCACCAGGAGTTTTGTAATCAGAACAGCAGCATGTGGGCAAAAAGCTTTGTCTGCTGGGTAGTCAGAATATCCAAAAGGAAAAGAGTATTTGTTTAGGAAAGCCTCGTAATAATGGGGTTTGTGGAGTTGCTTATTCCTTGCCTATTTGGTTGTAATTTTTCATGACAAATATGACTTTCCAAATTAAATTTCCCTGATTTCTATTTCAGTCCTTAGGCATGCTGGCTCCAAAGTCATAGAAGCATTCTTTCTCCCAGATTAAATGAAATTAATTTCTTCCATGCCGTTTTGCAGTTTTAACACAATTGACATGTTTTGAACCATTTATAAACAGGCGGAGGCTGCCATCATCTTGGGGGCTTGGAGCAACCAAGGAAGGCTGCACACAGCAAGGAGTGGAAAAAAATGGTCTATAAGGTCCCTTCCAACCCAAACCATTCTGGGATTTTGTGATTCCATGATCAAGCACAATCTGTTTTTATGTAAATCCTCCATAGTTTCTATTGCTATTGCCCTTTCACTATTTCTTGCAGGTTGTTGGCTTCTTCTGTGAATACAGGCTGTAATTGTGGCTTTGCCTCCAGGAGGTGACAGTGTGTGTAGGGGATTTATAGCAACCTGTCACCTTGTAGCGGGTTCAGTTCAATAACCAGGCAGAAACACCAATTAATGCAGTGGTTTTAGTTCGTCATCCTCACATGGGGCACCAATTTAATGTACTGGGTTGAGCACTCTGGCCGAACACCAGTGCACCCACTAAGCTTATTTTCTGCTGTGAGATAAGGAGTAGGAGAAATGCAAAGCAGGCTCAAAACCTTAAAAGGTATAAAGACAGTTTTATTAACAGAACTAAAAGGAAAAATAATAATAACCAGAATAAACCTTCAGACACTTCTCCTCCCCCATCTCATTTTCTCTTTCCCGCCAACAACATAAAGAGACAAAGCCTGAGATTTTCAGTCAGTTTTCCACCTCTAAAATAGTCTTTCTTCAGTTCACTTAGGGAGAGGAGTCCCTCCTGCCATGCCATGGAGACTTTTCCACAAGAACACAGTTCTCTCGTGGCTCCAATATCACAGTGAATCAGGAAAGGAAATCTGTTTGCAGTGTGAAAGTCCCTTCCCTCAACACACAGCTCCTCCTACAACTGCTTTCCAGGGCTCATCTCTGTCTCATGGGGTACTGTTTTAAGGATGAGCTGTTCTGGTAGATAAGCAAAGGGTCTTCTCTTCTCTCTGGAAGCAAGGTTTCTTCTATCGCTGGAGCAAAGGTTCTCTTCCGTTATCCTTGGAGCAAAAGTTCTCCTATCTCTGAGAGCAAAAATTCTTTTCTTCTGTCCCTGGGGCAAAGGTTCTCACGTCTCTCTCTTCAAGTTTCTCATAGACCACAGCTACTTCAACATCTGCNTAAGGAATAGTCTGGTATCATAATCCATCACCATGGCCTTACAAAAGAATTTCAGCTTAAAGCATCTCCTCTTTCTCCTCCCTCTGGGCTTCAGCTCCTTCTTCACTGACCTCAGGGTTCCTTTTCATGCCCTCACCCTTTCTCTTTCTCTTACTTGAGAGAGGATTGATGTCTGTAAGTTTGTGTACCGAGAGAGTTAGTATCTCTCCTGGGTCTGGTTGGTTACGTGATCTTTGCTCGGCAGTGGCCGAAGCTGCTGCAAACATTTCCCAGAGAGAGAGGGGAGGCAGGAGCAGCAGGATCTCAGCAGCCAGGCCAGGACTGAGCTGGGGCAGGATCTCAGCAGCCAGGCCGGGACTGAGCTGGGGCAGGATCTCAGCAGCCAGGCCAGGACTCAGCCGTGACAGGATCTCAGCTGTGCCTGGCCCAGCTCCGTGGGCTTTGCCCGGCCCAGCCCAGCCCGGCCCCGTGGAGCCGTCAGGGCCCGACCGAGCAGGCCTGGCCCCGCTGGGCTGCGCAGGCCCCCTGTTCCCTGTTCAGAAGGCGGAAGCAAGAGAGAGATTCCCGGGTTTCTCCTTTCTTAAATGTGAATCACAGAGACATACTCAGCTTCTTAAGTGGCTAAACAGAGTGTCCATCTCAGAACTAGCCAGCTAATTGGTTCTCTTAGGCCTGAAGGAAGTCGTCAAATTCCTTGCAGGGAAAAATCACTTTTCAACTCACGACACACCTCTAATCATTAGGTCCTTTAGATAAACATGAAGTCAGCAAGGTCTGATTAAAAGCTGGGAATGAAGCCCTTAGGATGCAGGGAGGACACTATAGTTTCTCATTCTGCATGCAGTTTAAATGACTGGTTCTGCACTGAAATGCTCCTGAAAGCTGTTTTACACTGAGTTTCCATAAAAACCAGTAGTTTTCTCCCTGTATTACTCTGCTTTCTAGCAGAAGTATCTGACAGCTGAAAGGCTTAATTCTTCCTGTCCCTCACACATCCCTGGCTGCTGTTTTGAAAGGTATTTTCATTTATTATTGACTTCCAATTTGATATTAATTTGCAACCGAAGGAGCTGATCAAAATCCTATCAAGGGAAGACTACTCCTATCTCAGTGCAGTGTCCTGTTGCTATGGGAACTGAGAAGTGCTGAGGTTTACACAATTACCAAAATCTAGAATAATTCTGGATGTCACCTCATGCTCGATATGTCTACATGCATGAACACAGCCACAGACGCACACGTGCAGACACAAATATCCACATCTAAGAGTTTTTGTCTATGATGTGAAAGGAAGACACTCCCGGTTGTTTTCCTTCCTGCGTCTCAATCTCTTGCTGCACAAACAATGGGCATTTCTCATGTCTGATCAAGTATTTCTCATTTCAGAGCCCTAAAATCTGGAGAAAATCTGCAGTGATTCCATGAACACCAAGCAGGACCAGGATTTCACCTCAGGAGTCCTGCAACTCATGCTTTATCCCATTTCCAGCTGTTCCGCACTAGACAGCTTTGAGGGATGGAGAAAGTAGCCTGAAATAGCAGAATCGCCCAGAATTCCTGGGATCATCATAAAGAGAAGAACAGCTGCGTTCTGGAACATGTTAGATCAGGGCATGTTGTTTGAAATTCATTCAGCTCTCTGCTGCACTCCCACGTTCTCTGTTTCATCTGATAGGGAATCACAGAATCACAGAATCATAAAGGGTGGAAAACACCTCTGAGATCACCCAGTCCAGCCATCAACCAGCACCACCACTAACCCACCACCCTCTTGTGCCACATCCACAAGTCTGTTGAACGCTTCCAGGGATGGAATAACTTGGATCAAAATGTTTTCTGATCTTTACCTGCTCAAACAATTAATGCAAAACACCTTGGGTTTGGAAAGACCATTGGAGTCACTGACCTCAGGGTCAGAAGGGAAGATTTATCTCCCTCCTACAGATTAAACATCTCTATACATGCAACTATACCCATCTCTTGTATGATTTGTATGGAATTCTTTCACCTCACTCCATCTTTCCACACTTCATCCTCTTTGTGTGCTTGAGGCTGTAAGCTGGGTGTGGGGAGAGTACAAGTGTCTGTGTTTTGAGGCAGACGGTGCATTGAGGGTTTGTTATAATGACCTGTCTACAGCAGTTCTGACAATCACAGTAGCTCTGAAATGTAAAGAATCCCGGAATGGGTTGGGTTGGGTTGGGAGGAACCTTAAGGATCATCCTTTTTCACCCTCCCATCATGGGCAGGAACACCTTCCACTAGCCCAGGTTGCTCAGAAATCAAGTATGATGTACACCAGTGAGTAACTTACTCAGTTTAGGTCAACTTTTGCCATTTTTTTCCATCACCACTTCTCATGGCTGCTGGTGTCATTGTTATCTTCTTGTTAAGTTTCAAAATTTTACTGATTATATCTTCCTCTTAATTATGAGCATCAGTTAGTGTCATTAGTATAGCAGCACTTAAAGTGACATGAGGTCATTGTCAAGCTCTCCTATCTGTTGTTCCCTAAAAACAGTAGTAATCAATTCACTGAAAACTCTGAGCAGAAAAGTCAATAATATTCCTGACTAGAGGAATTAAATTACGTTTATTTGAAGTTTGAACTGAATTTTTCCTTTCAGTTGAGTCCCTCTCAAACATTAGGCTGGCATTTATTTCATTGTTTGGCTGTTTATTTTGCAGCAATACAAGCAAACAAAACACACCTCAGAAAGTCAGTGAGGCAATGAAACTTAATTGATGAGTGCTTGTACCTCACTGCATTGCCAAAGGATTAACTTTTCATAACCTGACAGCCAGAAAGACATTAATGCTACCAAAGCCTGTTTCTCAAATCTGAATCAGTGTAAAATATTGGTATTTTCTTCTTCCAAAGCACCAAAGACTTCCAGTGACATTAAACAATTTAATTGGTCATAATCCCGTTGTGTTCTCTGATTGGGTGGGAGATATGTACTGGTGGGGAGAGATAGTAAAGAACAATTCCCTCAGGACTTCGGGATGCCTCTCATCAGGTCCCACAGATTTACGGATGTTCAGGTTCCTCGGGTGCTCCTGAACCTGGTCTTTACTTACAGTGGGAGGCACTTTGCTCCCCCAGCCCCCATCCTGCTGTCCAGCCACTCCAGAGCTGTGGAAACAGAGGCTGAAACACAAAATTTGTTGAGCTCCTCAGCCTTCTCCTCATCCATTTTTAGCAGGTTCCCAGCCTTGTTTATCAAGGGGTGACACCTTCTTTGACCTTCCTTTCCTGGTTACCTGACCTGAGGAAGCCCTTTCTGTTATTCCTTGTGTCCCTGGCCAGGTTTCATTCCAGCTTTGCCTTCCTCACCCCTTCCCTACACAACCAAATTTCATCCCTAGACTCTTCCCAGGTCACCTGTCCCTGCTCTCACTGCCTGGACATTCGCTCCTGTCCCTTTGGTCACACCAGCAGGTCCCTTCTCAGCCATCCTGGGCTCCTGCCCTCCTTGCCCCATTTCTTGCTCCCAGGGATCTTCCATGGAAGATTTCCCTAGAGATCTGCCCTGTCCCTGAGGACAGCCTCCCAGGGCATTGATTACATTTACTACCATTCACCATCTCCTTGAAGAGCTGAAGTTTGTTTTCCTAAATTTCAGGGGCCTGACTTTAGTCCTGAGCCCCAGGGGTGTGAACTCCCCCAGTGCACGGTGGCCCCATGGATTGATAATATTGAATTGTTGACAATTATAGTGCCCAGGGAACTGTGCAACCCCGTGTGCAGAGCTTTACAGGCAGACACAGAGTTGGTTAATTTAAAATACAGAAGGAAGTGCAAACACACCTGAAGTAGCACAGCTGTTTTGAACAAGAAGGAACTCTAAAGCTTTAGAAATTTCCAGGGAGTTCTTAAATTGCACTGAGATAATCATATCTTTTCAAATTTTGTAATTAGCTTTTTGCCGGACCTTTTGTTAAAAAAAAATACAGTTAATTTTTTTTTTTTTTTCTCCAGAATGCACTCAAAACATTCCAAGACCAAACTGAAATTAGAATCCTCCAATCATCAAGGCTGGAAGAGAATTTTAGCTTCATCACTGCCACTGTGACTCCTGTGAAAACACATCACCCAGTGCCAGATCCAGATGCCTCTTAAGCACTGCAGGGATGGTGAATCCTGTGGGCCCCTAGCTTTCCTAGGGGTGGTTGGAAACTTACAGAAAATGGTTTTTATTTAGAGTGAATACAAATGTTAAGCATGTTTTAAGAAAAGCTCTCTGTGTTTTTTAACAATACTGTTTAGAGCATTGTTTCAGTCCAAATTGCATGAATCAAAGAAACCCTGAAAGGAGAAGAGGGTCAGCCTGGATATAAATTTGATATAAATTTGCTGTTCAATGATTACAGGCCTGTACTAATGGCTTCCATCCGTTTCCACAAGGAAGAAAAGACCTGAGGTAAAGCAAAACGAAACCTAAAAGCATATATTACAAGTTATGAACTCTCTGGATTTACAGTTAAAACGTGTTCAGTCTCACAATCCACTCCTTTCCCCCTAAAAACATGTCAGGGTCTGTGCTCAGGGCTTTCAGTGTTGCCCTGCATGGACTGAGGGCTCAGAGCCTGCTGCGCTGGGTAAGTGGAGGCTGGGCGTGCATCATCTTCCACCGATTGACGCACGAAATTCCTCAGAGCACAACAAGTTAAGGGCTAAGTAAATAATCGATTAGCTGTCAGCCTCCCTGGTCATCCTCATGGAAGGGATTAGTGGCAGCCAGGGGCCAGAGAAGTGAGTCATGCTTCTACAAATACCCTTTGAACCAGGACAAAAACCTCCCAGGGAACACTTCTTCCATTTCCAAGCAGGATTTAAGGCAATGCAGGTGCACACAAGGCTGGCTCCCTTCTCTCCTGTGCCTTTCCTAATTAATCTTTCATCAAAAAAGAAAACAGACTCAAAAAATGAGAAAAAGTATCAATATGATTCTGTTGCACTGATTAGAAGAGGCAAGGGCTATGTGGGAAAGCACAGATTTGGACAGCAGGATTCCATCTGGCCATGGAACCAACTTTATTTGTGTTTAAACGAATGTGCCAGACAGAAGGAATAGAAATTCTCCACATCCTCCCGGCAGAAAGTAGAACTTGCTGAGAAGCCGCTCATTGTTTGGTTTGTCTGATGATTTCTTTTATTAAATATTACCTGTATCAAAAAAAAACCAAAAAAAAAAAAAACCCAAAACAAAAAACAAAACCAAAACAAAGAAAAAAAAATGCCAACAAAACAGCAAAAAAAACCACCCCAACTTTGCACTTCAGGGCCACACACCTTGATCCCTTAATCCAAGTTCACTTCTATACACTGTGTTCTTTTGGCCAAATCCAAAATCAGGCAACATTTCTGTCTCTGCTGACGCTCTGCACCTTGCTCTTCCTCCACAACTCATTCCAGCTTCAGAACTCTCCCAGGTCCCTCTCCTATTATTAGACTATAAATGAAATATCTCTCTGTCATAGGAATGGGCTTTGGTGTGGGTCATTTCCTAAGGTTTCACTTTCTGTGTGACAGCCCTTACAGTTTGAATCTTCACTCAGAAACTGTTCCTGTGGCCAGTTTGAGGAAAATCTTATTCCACAAGCTGATGTAATTCCAATAATTGTGATTTAATTATGAACTCCCAAAGAGCTTTCTGGTAAGTGTAAATTCAAGAGGCACTCCTCCTGAAGAAGTGTTTCTTCAAGTATCTTCAGGTACTGTTTGATAAACAATAAAATATTTTATAAAGTTAAAATGTAAAATATTTTCTAAAATAACTACTTTTGTGTAGTTCCTCAATCACTGCAATTTAAAAGGTTCACACACCTCCTGTGGAAAGCATTATTTTCTGTGTCTCTAAGTAAAACTGCAAAAATTTCAGGTGTCCCTATGTTTTCCATGAAATATATTTATATTCTCAAACAAAACAATCAGGAGTTGCATTAAATGAATGGTGAGAGAAAGCACTTAAGTTCTTGGAATTTTTCAAGTTTCTCTCTTAAACTCACAGCTACAAAACTGATTTTCACTCCTGTTGCGACTTGCAAACAGGGAAGCCCTAGGAAATTTTTAAATTATTATAAGAGAGAGCCTTAACCTGACTTGTAGAACTTCTGCAATATTTATTGTACAACCTGGTTGATCTCGTTGCCAAAAACGTTCCTGCCTTCCTGTCAGTGTTCCTCAGGAATAACAGACTGGAGGTTGAGGCTTATTTTTAAAATCACTGCCTGTGTTTTACAAATCAGTGGCGTAAAAATCGAGGCCTTGTTGAAAAGCAGTTTTGTTCAGCTCTTGTCGCACAAGCTGCTCGCATTTGCAGTCAGAGAGGTGCTCAGTCCTTCATCAGAACTGCTCACCTAAGTTCCTGCACAAAAATACAAATCATTACCTTCTGCACTTGCATTAATTGGAAATGACAGAATGCAGCAAGTTTTCGTCCCCTTTTTCTTCATTTCGATTTCTTTTTCCTTTGGGTAAAGTGGATTCTCTAAGATTTGTAGAAAACAGATGTGATTCTACTTTGATGCATTCAGGCTTCATTGCTTATTGAAATATTTGCATTACTTTGAATTTAGAAAATAATCTTAAGCTGTTAATGGACTTTGAATAGAAAGATATAAAGACTCTCAGTCTTCACTGTTGCCTACTAATTACGAATTCAGTTTCCATAAGAAAGTTTAATGTTTCTGCCTAAAATTAACCATGCATGCCTTTTAGAATGTGTCTTCAAAAAACCTCCTGCTGCTGGGGGACAATTTTGTTTTGTAGAATTCTTGTAAACATGGAAAATTTAACTTGTGCATCTGCTTTGGATAACAGAAAATCCCTGGTATATACAGACACACGTGTGAACACACAGGCACAAATATATATATATATATGTGAAATATATTGTCCACCTGCAAAGAGCAGGGGTTCCACCTCTGCAAACTTAAAACAATAAATTAATTTCAAAGCATTTTGGATCTCTTCATGACCAGCATTTTGCTTCTCCTTTTCTTAGCTCATAGGTGAACAAGCTATGTTACAGCCGAGTTACCTGGATGTCATTTAGGAAATGGGTATGATGACTCGTTTTCCAGATATCCACACCTCTGCCAGCAAACCTGTTCTCTTTGTACCAAACTGATTCTTCTTATCTAGAAATAAATGGAATGTAGATTGAGTTATGTATCCTGTTTGTACCATGAGAGGACCCCAGATTCCACAGTAGGCGTATGCAATAATGTATTTACTCATCCAGTGCAGATTTGGACATAGCTTTTAATCCAAGAGCGTGAAACTACTCAAAACAATGTTCCTAAATATCTCAAACACTTAGGGATATGTTTCCATAAGAAAATGGAATTTTCTTATGGAAATAAATACTGCTGGCTGCTCTTTCTGTCATTTGCCTTTCCCATTTGCATTTAGCCTTTGGGTCTCCCTTGTCGTTGGCATTTGGGAAATCTTTAAGTGGTGTTTCTCAAATAGAAAGTGCTCCAAAATCCTTAGGAATTAATGCAGCAGCTGTGCCCAGTTTACTCAGGGTGAGCTCAAGTTGTTTACTGGGGAATGGTGTATGATCCATGTGTATCCATGTGTTTGTGTGTTCTGGAACATAACGGGGTAAAAACTCCCCCCAAGGTCCTGCTGGGAAGTCGAGAGGGAATCACAAGTTCCATCTCATCCCAAAACCCCCTATGCTCAAACTCATTCTGCCTTCCAACTCCATGGTAGATTTGTTTCTCACGTTCAGGTTAGATATTACACAAGGAATTGTTCCCTGTGAGGGTGGGGAGGCCCTGGCACAGGGTGCCCAGAGAAGCTGTGGCTGCCCCTGGATGCCTGGAATTGTTAAAAGCCAGGCTGGATGGGGCTTGGAGAAACCTGGGACAGCGGGAGGTGTCCCTGCCCATGGCACTGGGTAAGCCCTGAAATCCCTTCCAAGCCAAACTGTTCCCTGATTCTGTGACTCTGTGAATGTAACCCCTTAAAAGACACAGGTTGCAGGAAGGCTTTCTGAGCAAATAATTTTAGCTGCATTACAATCAGGTTTTTCTGCAGCTGGAACAGCTGACGCGATGCTCTGTGAGCCCGGCTGGTCACAGTGCTGCGCCGAGATGGACGTCTCCCTTGGTGAAGACCCCACGAGGGCTGCAGCCGACAGGGCGAGTGCCACGTGAGGGCTGATAGCAGAATGCACCCAAAGAATAAAAGAAAGCGAGGAGGTCCTCTGTGATTCAGTAGACCAGGCAAAGCAGTTTATTTGTCCTGATGGGTGAGCCACAAAAGGACCCTGAGCTCAGGGGAGCATGGGTTTTTAAGGGTTCGGCAATGAGGGCGGAGCACAGGACAGGACCAATGGTAAGGGAAGAGAGGTGGGGTTTCTAGCAGATGGGCATAGTGATGGTTCAATGGGAATAGGGGGAGGAGAAATTACATCATAAGGGGCCAATGGGTAGCAAACCAACGGTGAACATTCTCGAAACTAGGGCAGGGTTTAGGGTGATGGACAAGGGAGAGAGAGAAAGGGTACAGCAAAAACTGGGAGGGGAAACATGTCAATAACTGCGGAACGTACTAACATTTAAAAACAAAAGGGGGTACAGAATCTACCATTACATGCAACAGAACTGTTCACAATAAACGACAAAACCTCCTGCAACAGAACAACTGCTTGGACACTTATTAAGTTGTTAAGAACCTAATTGGGCCAGCAGCAAATTCCCAGCTTCACCCGCACGGTGAGTTCCCTTTAGCTCTGAACATGATCCGTGCATGTAACACATTCCAGCAGCATCGCTGGGCCATCTCCGGAACTCACTGCAGTTCTTGGTGAACTGATTTCAATTACTAATCCAGAAGGAATCTACTCCAGGAAAACAAAGCAAAACAGAAAATTTATGCTCTTTTCTGAACCGTGTGAATGACTTTTAATTTGGACATAGATCAGCAAGAGAATTTTTTTTTTAATTGAAAAATAAGACTCATTTATGATCTTCTTTTATTGCTACTTTCCTGTTTTGTTTTTTTTTCTTTTTCACTGTCAAAATACAGAAGTCCTGAATTTAAATACATCAGTCCTGATGAAAAATTTAGTCTGTGAATATGTAGAAAAACCCATGAGAGTCTTCACACTGTGTTATATTCAATAGAGCTCTGATATTTTCTTTTCTTTTACTAAAGATGACAGTGTCTATCAAATCAGAAGAGACAGAAATTTTTCCTCTAAGAGAAAGGTTGGTTAGCAAAGACAAAATCCTACCAGGAAAAATCTCTCAGTGAAGCAGTTGTATAATGATCTAGCTGCTCATTTCTCATTATTTATGCAGCCTCCTTGTTTTCTGAAAGCCACATATGGATAATTGTCTTCTTTTTAAATATTACATCTTTCTGCATTGTTCCTAGGAGGCATTTTAATGCAGATAATTGAATTTCAATTAATTCTGCATATGCTGTTCCAGATTCTAGTTGCTTACTACTGCTGATGTGGGTCTATCATTACTCACCCCCTGCCTCATATTCAGCTCCATATGACCATTTTTCAGTCCTTGTGTGAACACATTTAGTACTCATAGGGAGTGATCCAGGAAGGTGCCATAGCAAGCTCTCCAAAGCCCGGTTCTCTTTGTGAAATACTGTGCTCTTTTATCCACTTGTGCTTGTTGTATGGCCAATGATAAAAATTATTTCAAAGGAAATTAAGCTGGTGGTGGTAGAGGGTTATTTTATTAAATTTGGGAGGTTTTTTTAATTCTCAAATAAAATGGAGCATCTGAGCCCCCGGGTTTCTGCTGCCAGCTTTGCCTTGGTTAAATTACTGCAAAGGACTAAGAAATACAAAGCTGAGATCTGAAACCAAGGACTGTCCACTGCTCAGAGGATAAAACTGATAGGAAATTTGTGGACTACCCACAGATGCTGTAAATTATCCTGGAAGAGAAGCTGCGACAAGAATTTAGGTGGTAGGATCCATCTCACACTAAATTACATCTGGATCCTGTTGCTCTGGGATTGAGAACTCCTTTTCCCACCATCATGCAGGAGGAAACCTTTCAGTAATTAAATGTTTTTCTCGCGTTAGCGGAGAGACCTTGAAGCACAATGAAGAGGCAGTGAGGAAGAATCCACTTTCACTGTCAGCTTAGATCTTGAAAATACCTTCCTTCCACAACTGCTTGAAAGGGAATTGTGTCTGCAGAAAGGAGCAGAGCTGGAATCTATTGAAATTCTTTACCTTCAGAACTGAAATTCCAAAAGTAGGCTTGTAACAAAGGGCACTTCTTGTGAGAGGATTAAAAACTGAGAAAGCACTTTTGATATGACATTTCTGTTCAAAAATACCTATAGGTATTATAAAGAAGACAGAATACATTAAGTCATTATTAGGATTACAATGACCACCTTGAAAATACGTCACTCATTTATCTTACAGAAAGATAGATAGGAAGGGGCTGGGGTTCTCACGTTTTCCTCAGGGATGCTGTGACTCTGTTCATTATGGCACCTAATTAGCACGACTCATCTTGATTGGAAGAAATTAAAGCTTTTGTTGAAATACATTTATTCTGCTCAGAACTGGAATTATACTACATCAGAAAAAGCTGGTTGCAATATTTATGTTCAAAAACTTGCTGTTTCAGGTTCACAAAATCCTCATGGAATGGCTTGGTTTGGAGGGCACCTTAAAGCCCATCCAGTGCTCCCACTGTCCCAGGTTGCTCCACACCTCAATCAATTGCCTGGATGTTAAATAAGTTTATACATCACCCCTGCCTTGCGCATAACTAAACAAAATAACTATCAAACCATCCTAGGAAGGTTCGATGTTTCAGTAGGAGTGTGCTAGAACGGATTGCTCCGTTCAGTCTGTTCAGCTGGCAAAACTGAGACACGGAACTTGCTCAGTCACAATCAACCGTAAATTGGTAGCAATCACTAAAAAAAAAAAATCCAACTTGATTTCCTCTAAATCACAAACTATTATATTTCACTAAGCTGCTCCCAGGAATGTAGTAGTCCTGAGACCAAGGGTAGAAGATAATTTATCCTTTGTTCTTTGTTTGTGAAACCCCAATTTTTTTTCCCCTTTAAGGAGAGAATCAGCGTTTATTTAGGGAAATTCCTGTGTAGGTACAAAAATTCTATTTTCCCACTTTTAAACTGACTCAGCATTTGACTTTCTCATCTAACTTCCTGCATATTAAGTAGGTGTAAGAACTCGACCCAGTGATTTTTGGAGTGAAGGGATTTTTATTTTATCCAGCTATGCAAGGGACCAATACTAAGAATGTTAAACTGTGGTGAAGCAAGAGCAAGTCTGCAAGGAAAAAAATCCATTCTTCATTTAAATGCTCCACTACACTCAAATTTCACTAGGTGAGCTATCCCAGTGGCAAAAAATGCCTTGCCACAAAAAAATCCAAACAAAAAAACCCCACACCCTCCCTCCAACCAAAATCTGGTTTAGTCTCAAATTTAATTATTAAAATTCCTTCCCCCCCACCACTATTTCATATCATTACCAGCAACCTGGATTAACATACAGCTGTTCTAAGGAGAGAAAGGGAGCAACCTGCACAGCTCTTGGATGAGGTGAGAAGGGAATTAAATTTGATGAATGCTGTTTATGTCTCACTAACAGCCCTAAAGGCATCTCATAATTTTGTGATAAGAAAATATTTCCCTGTCAAGAGCCATTAACACCTGTTTTTTCCAAAAGTTTAGTCATTACATGCTTTGCCTGACAGGCCAATGTAGTACAGCTTGATGGATAACTGAGTGAAAGGCTTGAAAGGTCTCCAAATGAAGTCAACATTCCAAATTTAATGAAAACTGCTGAAGTGCGATGCTGTTATAAACATAAACCATCTAATTGTAAACTAAAACAAGGCACCTTCTCAGTTTGGGTAATTTTAGTGGTATTTGAGGAATAAGGGGATTGCAGGACCTCAACCTCTTCTCTGCATCTCTTTGTAAGGGTTGTTCTTTCCACCTTACGGACTGCCAAAGTTTCAACTGTTAACTACAGTGACCTTTGGAAATATTTATTGCAAAACTAATAGCGTTCAAAAATATTCAATAGAATAGAAGAGTTCCACTGTGGACTGAAATTTAACTTGTGGCTTTTGGTCCTTAATGAAATTTGAAAGTGAATTATTTTTACATGGCAAGAAAGATGTTGAAGAATGTATTCCCCCAATGAAAAATAGTTTCTAATTTTAGACATTTTAGAAAATTGTTTAGCAAATGGACTCAAACCCCGGGACTTTTGCTGCATCCCAATCAAGGGTCTGTGTCCCAAGGCTGGCCTGGGGGAGCAGAGAGTGCAGGCTGAGCTCTGATGGAATGCAGATATACAAGAGATGGATGTGAGGACAGGTGACAGAGGAGAGAGAGAAATCCAGGGATATAAAGGGATGAAGTTAGAAAAGCCAGAGATGAGCTGGAGCTGAAATTTGTAAGGGTTTCAAGGGCAAGAAGTGCTGTTACTGCTCCATCATCAGCGGAAGAATGAACAAGGGAAATATCGGCTTGCTGGGAAGAGGGAGGGTGATTTAGTGCCAGAGGACAGAGATAATAAACACCTCCTAAACTCTGGGGCTCAGCTTCCAAGGTCTGCCAGCCTTTTGTGCCTGGAGACAGAGCTCACAAGGAGGGAAGAGGAGCTTCCCGCAGCGGCAGAGGGGATACTGGAGCAGGGATCTTCACAGGAGCTCACGATGGGCTGCGCTGAAGCACCAAGAGAGGGATGGATGCTGTCACCACTCTGCCATCACTCTTTGTCATCTCTTACAGCCTTTGCTTTATTCAACTCTCCTTATCATGACCCAGGAGGGCTTTTTCCAAGTCTTATTCCCACTGCCCCTGTCCTGGTGAGGAGGTGTCGCTGTTCTCTCCCGGAACGCGGCATAAAGTCAGGAGCTGGCACCTCGGATTTCAAGAATCCAACTGCGTTTATTTCAAATTCCCGCAGTTTATATGACATCTGGACTCAAGTATCACACCATTGGTCAAGACCATTAACACCCTCTTAAAACTACTGGCCAGTTAAGGATAACAACAAAGGTCCAACCTCTTTATGGAAACGCACAGCTGCACAGGTGTTTACATTCCTGAATTGCACAGATCTCATAAACAACACCGCAAACTGTGAGAACACTTTGTCTCAAAACCACAGTTAATATTCCTGGGTTTTTCTGCTCAGGCTTTTAGCAGTATCCACATGGAGGTAAGAGATAGGGCATCAATCGGTGTCAAATCCACGACAGCCACGGAGCTGCTCCTGGGGTGGGCTCTGTGCCTCAGGAGGGCCTGAGGGAGCCAGGGTTGTTCCAGCAGGAGCAGGGAAAGCTCTGGAGATGGGGGAGAATGAAACTGTGCCTGTGGGATGCTAATGAGAAAAGAGAGACGACTCTTTTAGCTGAATGATTGATAATCAATCATAAATTGGTAACAATGATTTTTAAAAGAAATCCACTTTCTATTAGCTCCAATCCTGCCCCTTTATGTGTTTGTTTGTTTGTTTTTCTTTGCTTAAGCACTTCATACATCCACTGTCTTGTTTTTGCTCATTTATTCAGGAAAGTTCATCTCTGTTTCAGTGATTTTCAAAAGTCCTTTCACAGGACTTTTCTTCACAGATACCCAAGAGAAGAAAATTATTGCTGAGTCAGAGCTGTCTGCACATCTCAGGAAATACCCCTGCTGTTATTTTATCTTTGGCAGAATTGGATCGGATCAATTGTTAATGAATAGAATGGTAAATTCACCTCATTTGGTATCACACAGCAGACTTGGTGTTGCAGGATTAGATTCCCAGAGGAAAACTCTGGTGACAGGGCCGAGTGTACCCAGTCATGTGGGATTTCTGGCTTTTCTTACACTTCCAGGGGTTCCAGTGCAAAAACCTTGGATTGTTTCTTGTTTGCTCAGCGCTTTTGGTGGAGCACAACACAATAAGATTTCCCAGAGTGAGAATGTGGAGCGCGATTGTTTTGTCTTGCAGTGATTTGTAAGCTCCAAGACTCTGTTTTATCAATGGCACAGGGTATTAATGGGATTTTAAGGTGCACCTCCTTCATATATCAAGGGGATAATAGAGTCACAAGCAGACTTACACGATAAATCATTACAGCTTTAGAGGAAAAGTTAATGCTTTTGTTCACAAAAATGTTAAAAGCTTTAGGAGGCAATATTTTAAACTGCTTAAAATGATAAATCAAAGCAGATTAGCTTTCTAGATAAATATGTATGTGGGTAAAATCCTGTGGCACTGACTAGAGCCACATATATCGGCTATAATAGGTTAAAAATCATCTCTGTGAATCCATTAATTTTAATATTTCTGACAGAAATTCTACAAGAAGTCTTCCATATGTCCTGTATATCATGTGTTTCATGATATACCAGACATGCATATCCTGTATATATATATATGTCCTGCATATATACATGTCCTGTGTATATAGATGTGTCTCTCTAGAGCCACACAATATTTAAGAAACTGCTTTTGGTTTGGTTTAGCTTATTAATAAAACCCTAATTAATATGCATTGGTCAACCATTTATTCCTTTACTCCTTAAGGTAAATTCCTTTTGGACAATGATCATTCCTGTGGGTTTGCATGATGGAAAAATATCAAAAATGTGGGGAATTTATTAATTTTCACAAACCACCTATTTGGCGTCTCGAAGGATCTCTGTGCCGTGCTCTTTTTGGGGGTTGTTTAGCAATTAAGAAGATCAGGACAAAAAAAAAAAATTGACTGTAAGTTTGTCAGAGGAGATTTTCAATGAGATGAGAAGTAAGAAAATTAATTTCTTTTTTTAAAAAAGAAATTGTGAAGTGTAGCAGAAAGAGACAATGGTTCTTATCACAAGATCTCACTGAATACAACAATTCAGCACACTTGACGATATAAATATGTAAAATATATACTATATATGCTATTAAATATATACTATATATATATCTGTAAAATGAATATGTCCTATGGTTAATATAATAAAAAGACCCTCTTACAAAGCCGCTCATTTAATTACAAGTTGAGAAACAGGAAAATTTTCTCCTCAGAGCAGACTGAAGTCTTAAATGCCTCCTAGAATGGGTTTCACCTCTCTTTCTAAAGAGAAACCATTGTTAATTGGGAAAATAAATCACCAAATCATCATCGTAATCATTGAATTAGTAACTAAATAAACAGAGAGCAGATTTCTTTGAGAAGATTATTTTTTCAGAGGATGTTGCAGCTTGTTTTTCTCAGTGAGAGAAGGGCTTTGTGGTTGTACTGACACTGAAACCTGTGGATGTGCACACCAAGGGGGCATTTTCCTCCAGGGTATCACACGGATTGAAGCCTCAGCCTCCAATCTTTTTCTTCCCTTTTTTCTGTTCTATGAAAATTTTCAACACAATAGTTTTCCCATTTTTCAGTGTTAAATTTTCAATTGATCTCAGCCTGAGAGATCACACAGTAACCGAGGGACATGAAATAGTTGAGTGAAAGATAGGAAAGGAATCTTCACAAGGAACAAGTAGAAGATGGAACTTAAACTCAGTTGGTGCTGAGAAGAGTTTGACTTTCACTGACTTTGAGAATCTCCCCCAAAAACATCTTCTTAAGAAGTTTTAGCAAGTTCATTAGGTGTTTTAAGACTTGTAAAGCCTTACAATATCAAATATCAGAAATATTCTCTGCTCCGTGCCACACATGCTCTGTTTCTCAAGTTCCACATGCTCGGCTCCACAGGCTCACTTTGGGGTTCCCATAGTTTAATGAGTTTCACTATTTTTTTGTTTTAAAATAGTCAAAATAAAACACTTCCATCATGAACCACACTACAGGAGGGTAATTGGATGAATCTGAAGCACTGAAAAGAGCCCTGACTCAGCACCTTTTTATTTACTTCAGTTCTTCACCACCCAAGGCTAAATCAGATGACAACTTTATTTATATAATTATTTATTTGCCGTGTAGAAAAATAAGTGTAACCCACCTAATTTGTTGACTGGAACAATCTGACAGTGATATTTGCTGACTTAAAAGAATATACAGGCATCAACAGGATATATTTGTAATAACTTGTCCATGGTGGGAATGTATATTCTGATAACCAAGGCATATCTGAAAAAAACCCAAAACATTTAGTTTTAAAAGTGGAATTTCATTAATACCAAAAGTTTTTAAGAACTAGGATTGCTTTAACAAATACAAAAGGAATATTCAAAAATGTGGTTTCCTTTTTTTCCTTTGTTTCCTTTCACTAGTTTGGCAATTAAAAGGTCTCTTTGGCTCTTCTCTCTTTCAGATTGTTCATCAGTATAAAAAGTTAGATTTTATTAGACTGATGGCAGGTGATACGTCACTATTAAAATTTTGACATTTTATATGCATTAAAAATTATTTATAAAAAAACTTTAAATGTCTAAAAAACTTTTTATGTACAAAAAATTGATATTTAAATGTATACACGAAGAAGCTGAAATATTTATAAAACCCTACTGTTATTTTATGTAATGAGATTTTCAATGGTATTGAATCAATTCAGACTACCCATTATATTTCAAAAAAATGCATATTCTCCTTTTCAGAAATCTTAAATTGCAGTGTTTCACATGGAATGAAATTTGTTTTCTAAATAACCTTTTATGTATAATTTTTCTAGTCCCAAATATCTCTTCAACTTGCATCCTATTTAGTTGCTGTACCAGTGTTGTTAGTTCAATTTTTCAGGATTGATTAAATTTGTGTCTTTGATTTCCTTTGTTTCAGCAGTGTAAGATCAAGATCATCCTCGCATTTTGCTGTGATGTCTCCCTGAACAAACACTCATTTTTCCAAGATAAAATGCTACTATCAAAAAAAAAAAAAAAAAGGCCTATTCCACTTTTTCTCTCTTCTAAACCTGCAAGTATTTCAATCACCAAAGAAAGGCAAAGCTGAATATATTGTATCTGACATATTTTTTCTCCACCAACAGCAGGACTGGTTTTTAATGCACAATTTGGCTGCGTCCTAAACCCCTCCATTGCACCAAATTTGCAGCTCCTGGCTCTGCTTTGAATTCTGGACTCAGGGGAGCATCTCTTTTATGTCAAAGGGAAATGAAATATCCTTCACTGGAATGTCTGGAATCAAATCCCCACTTCCCTTTCTCCAGTTTGGATTGCCGGGATGTGCGGAGCTTCCTGTTAATTCCCTTCAAAGGCAGGACTGGCACATTAGGCAGAATCAGAGGGTGTGAAGCAGCTTTATTTTCACTGGGCTGAAGCCGTCACTTAGCATAAACGTAGGGTGAATTTCAAACCTTGCAGGAGCTCCATCTGCTTGGGTATTACATTCCTGACATTTACATCTCAGGAAAAGATGGCAGGTCATGGGAAGAGGGTGAAGAGAAAAGAACTCCTTTACAATTTTCAGGACTGGTAGCAGAAGGCAAAGAATTCACCCCCCTCTGACTTTAAATTATAATTTATTTTATTAATTAGTTATAGTGGGAGAAACCAAGAAGTCCACAGATGCTGTTGATCATAACAAACAAAGCTTTGTTTCTATCCATAAGGTGAAATGATTTTGATACGGAGGAAGAGTCTGTGCAATTCCAGTTTGATGGGGAGAGGGTGGAATAAGTGTTGGCTGTATTCTAGGCACACTTTGGGGTATTTGTCAGTGCATCTCTCTGTAACTGTAGTTATTTTGGAAATCAAATCAATTCTACACACACACATCCATAAATTAATAGAGTTATCTCTATTTTAGAAGTTGGCTTTATGTCCAATAACTTCACACAGAAATCAGAGCAGTAATGCAGAAAAAGATAATTAAAAAGATTGTTTCATCAGAAGTTTTAGTGTGGAGAACACAGAATATCCTGAACCTACTGCAATCAACTATGACACCTAATTAAGAAATTGAAACAGCTGAATAAACTCATAATGTTCCTCATTATTGTTTTAACTATTCCTCTCTACCCCCTTGAAATATTGTTCCATGGATTCAGATCTAAGTCAAGTTGTGTTTAATCTTTTTTGATAATAAAACCTCCTCAGGTATTTTTGTGAGATGTTTGACTTGTTTTTACAAAGAAGTTCCTAATTCTGAGCCCAAACCAAATTCTTTCCATGAAGTTGAAATTGTCCTGTGAGAGGACAAGGGCCAAAAGCACAAACAGAAGCACAGGAGTTCTTTAATCTGATTACAGGATGTAGAGCTTAAATGCCATCACCTTGTGCCTCCTGGAAAAAAAGCAACCTGCCACTGTCCTTAGTGTGCCAAAACAGCATTAAAACCAGGCCATGGGCTTTGAGTTAAGCTTGAACTAAATCCATGTGGGTCCTGGAAGTTGTGCTGATACAGCAAAAGTTGTGCTGGACCATTGGGAATAGGAGGGAAAGAAAATAAACAATCTGAGAACCCCAGAACAGTTTAGGTTGGAAGGACATTAAAGCCCCTCCAGTGCCACCCCCTGCCATGGGCAGGGACACCTTCCACCAGCCCAGGCTGCTCCAAGCCCTGTCCAGCCTGGCCTGGGACAATTCCAGGGCTCCAGGGGCAGCCACAGCTTCTCTGGGCACCCTGTGCCAGGGCCTGCCCACCCTCCCAGGGAACAATTCCTTCCCAATATCCCATCCATCCCTGCCCTCTGGCAGTGGGAAGCCATTCCCTGTGTCCTGTCCCTCCATCTCTTCTAAGCAGTCTCTCTCCATGGTTCCTGGCAACTCCTTCGTTGTTGCAGCGGGTTTTTCTAAGTTTATTGTACTTTGGTTTGTTCTATGTACCCCTGCTCCTAGTTGGTACGTTCCTCCTGTCATTTAGTTAAGACACTCCCCTGGTCAAGCCAGCCACCCTCTCTCTCTCATGCCAGTCTCCCTGTAGCCCTACCTCTATCTCCAGAAAGTTCCCTGTTCCTTTGTGTCCCATTGGTTAATGTTAATGTACCCCCTCCTCCCCACCTCCTTATTGGCCCCTGCTTAAATCAATCCTACCCTTACTCCTCCCTTACCTCCCTTGGATTGGTTCTGCGTTAAACCCCACCCCTGAGACTGTCCGTTTAAAAACCCATGTCACAAGCATTCTAGAGGTCACTTGGAGCCGATCCCTAGGGTGACGCTCCTTGTGGCCAGGTTCCTTGGATGCAGCCCCTTCAATAAATCTCCTGTTGGATTAACTGCGTCTCTGGAATCACCCTTGTGCTTTTTATTTTCACCCACGCATCACATCTCCGCATTCCGTTTGCTGTCCGGAGCTGCACGTCGCTCAGTGAGGTGCTGCTTTTGGAGAGACACTCCTCTTTGAGGCAGCCTTCGCCTGGCCGGGCGGACGACGAGCAGCGTCACTTCATGTCCTGGAAGGCCACAGGGAGGTCACCCTGAAGTTTTTCTCTCCAGGCTGAACAATCCCAATTTTCTCAGCCTTTCCTCACAGGAGAGGTGCTTCATCCATCTAATAAACTATTTCATTTCAATAAAGTTTTATGCTATTTACGGATTCTTAAAATCTTCTATTCCACGGGGAATGCAAGACTTTTATTTAGGAAATTGAAGCTTTTTCTAACATGGAACAATATTTGTCTTAATTAAGGACTCCATCAATCACAGTCTATTTTTCAATTTCTTGATCCTGTAAGTCATAATGCTTAATTTGTGAACCTGGTTTCCTAATCAGCTGCAGAGTATGACTGCTACTTCATACTTTCATTCTTTCTTTTCCATCTTTACATGGTTTTGAGCCTTTTTAAAATTTATTTAAGCATTGCATAAGATTGTCACCCCCTTCTCCCTTCCTTTGTAATATATATAAAGATTTTCATATGCATTCACTTTTAATTAGTGCTTTCATCTAAACAATTCTCTACAAAATACCCAGCACTAATTAATTATTTTGTACTTATATTTCCATACTTTTTTTTCTCTTTTCAACGATTCATCACACTTCAAGGCAAGTCACAGAAAAATTTCTCTATTTTGCACAAGACCTTTTTTCAGAAAAATTTATCATTAAAAATATTTAATCAAAGGCTTAGGTTTTGCATTTTAACTACTCATTTCCTTTTTCTCTCCTACATTAGAGCAACATCTTTTGGAAACATAAATAAACCCTTATTCTGAGAGATTTATCTATCACTTTTTGTCTTGTGTAAATGACAGTGTGAGTGTTAGATTTTGGAGAAAAGGTTTCTATTACAGACAAATAATTTTGCTTATTTTACAGCACTTTGTTTTTTAAAACATGCACTTGATTCCTTCTTTCTAATATGAAAGCAAAGGCAAGAGAGAGATTTACTCTAGGGAATTTCTAGAAGGGGAATTTTGAGGCTCGTGGCAGGAACCTCTACACTCATAAAAACCTCTCTCTGCGTAACATTTTCATTGGGTGAATGGTCAGGCCCAAAGCTCACTGAAATTATTCAGTCATTAAATCCTGGCTTTTTCACTGATATAAATTCAGATTAGGGATTGCAAGCTTTTTCTTTCTACAGATATAACCTTTTTTGGGTTGGAAGGAGGCAAGGTGAGGGGTGTCACAGGTGCTCCCAGGGATGCTGCAGAGCCGGGAGCTCGCCTGCTGTGATGTGCCAGGGGATGGGCAGCTAAAGGCATTCCCTCAACGAGCAGGGAATGAAGGCTGGGAAATCGTCACAGGAAAGATGGAGTTTTCTCCTCAGGGTTTCTGAGAAGGGGCAAGGAGGAACAAAGCCCCTCAGAGAATTCCCAGAGCCAGCTGTACCCGTTTTTGCCTGGACCGCTGCTGCCTTCTCGATGGCTTTGGGTGCCGAGGTCGGACGCGTTGGGCTCAAGGGCTTACAGAGGCTTAAAGCCAAAACTGAAGGGAGCAGCTTCTTTCCTCTGCCTCCCTTCCCAATGTGAGATTGCCTTCTTTAGAAGATGATTCAGTTTTAGATGGTTCTCAAGGCTTGGCTGCTCTTTCCCCACATCTATAGCGCCCAATCCTGCTGGAAATCAGTTTCCCAGCCCAGGGCAGCTGCCCCAAGGGGCTGTTTTTTGCTTTCCCTTAGCTGCTGAAACAGCAGCCGCTTGGTAGTTCTCAAGGTTGCTTTTATAATCATAGGGTGGAACCACAAAATCATTAAGGTTGGAAAGGCTCTTTAATCATCAAGCCCAGCCATCAACCAGCACCACCACCATGTCCACCACCAACCCAAGGCCCCAGGTGTCACATCTATGTTTTTTAACAGCCTGGACAGCCTGTGCCAATGCTTGACAAACCTTTCTCTGAAGAACTGTTTTCCTGATATGAAATCTAAACCTTCTCTGGTGCACCTTGGGACTGCACTTTCTCTTCTCCTCCGTCATTTTTCCAATGCAATCCCATAATTGACCTGGTTGTCATTCTGGGTTTCTTGTTTGACTCCATGCCTGTATTTTTAAGGTGTTTGCTGTTGTCTGCAGTTGTACGAAGAGATGTGACAGGCAGCTCTCACACAACAAGCCAATAACCAGCGCAAGAGGCCAGGACTGCAGTGGTGCACAGGGATAGCTGAGACAAGACCCAAGGCTGTTTCCTGGAGATGACAAAAATGTATTTAGTGAGCCATTAAGTAAGAAAAAAACCCCAAGATTTTGTCTCCCAGTTATGCTGGATTTGTGTCCTGATGTTAGTCTAGTAATTATTATTATGATGAGATCATATTTTTCATCCTACTTTATATGCTTTTATGTTTATGAGTGCAATGGTTCTCTGCTTTGGTGGATGACAGACAGTTCCAGGCATCAGCTCCTCTTTTAGCTCTGAGGGGTGCCCTTATCTGCCCAACCACTGCAGCTTCCCCCTGCTGTGATTCTCAATTATTTTCTTTAAAGTTGCAATGGAAAAGGGCAACATCTACTAATTCACTTAACTGTGTATGTCCTGGAGTCAGCCAGAAGCAGCAGCTTCGTACTCAAAAAAACCCACAAAACCTCCTTCCTCCTGTTATTCATTCTTTTTTACCTCCTAGAGGTGTATAGAGCTCAGAATAAAAGGCACAATTATGTAAAAAAATAGAGATTTTCAGTAACAAAAGCTTTCAGTGTATTGCAATTTTTTTTAAATTTTCCTTTTCCAGTGGATTCCAGCACTAGTGATTATGACAAAATAGGCGCTAAACAGGAAAAACAACCAACCCAGATTCCAAACTACCTATTTAACCATCTAAAGTAGAGTTGAACAAAAGTATGTGTGAAATGCACTGATTAAAGGACTTCACACATTCTTATCAGGAGTGCAGAGATGTGCTGCTGAGCACAGATGATGTGTTATTCCCCAAACAAATAATTTCAAATATTTGGTTGTTTTGCGTTGCTTTTTCCTCAAGAAGTAAATTGCCACCTATGGTAAAGCACAGGAATAGTTTTCTGACCAAAAGAATAATAAAAAATAACTACAGTGAATTTGAGATATTCATTTATTCTTAAAAAATCCACACTGAGACTGTTCATGAAATAAAAGGTCAAAGATTAGGCTATTGAACTTCTGAGGCCCTGGGAGAAGCCTTCTTTCAATTTGCTTCAAGAAAACCTTTCAACATAGCTCCTTATTGAGTATAAGGAAAATAACAGCAGAGTTTCTGACTTTAAAGGAACTTCTACCTTTCCTTCCTTCAGGAAATTGAGGTATTACCTAGTCTGAGTCTGCAGAGAGGCTTGGATAATTCCTACATTGCTGTTATTCACAGAGAGAATAACCAGCCTGGACTTGGGAAAAATGTGTTTGTATCTGAAGCCATGATCCTCTCTGCCAGGAGAAATGTTTGTACTAGGAAGAGAGGCTTCAGCTCCCAAATATCCTTAGAAAAGTCAGTTTAGTAATTTAAAAAAGACTTTTTTTGACTTTCTGAACTGAACTGGGGTCTACCCTGACCCCCTGTTCACTCATCCATCTCTCCTGGCATTGTGCAGTCTGGGGGTGTCCCTCTGGACCCCAAAAAGCTCTTTTTGGGAGATTCAGCCCCTACATCCCTGACCAAGAACCACCCAGAGCCCATTTCACCCCTCAGTCCTTGGGGGTTTACATTTAGTGACCACACTAACCCAGAGCCCCACAGGTTTGGGCTCTTTCCTGGGGATTTCGGGAGCATTGACTGTTCTGTTGCACTCAGCCCCTGCAGAGTGCTCTGCAAGCAAAGGGCAAAGCAGAGTTGAACAGGTGCAGTGACAAAGAATTACGTGCTCTATCCTGCCTCTTCTGGCACCACTTAGCGCAAAACACAACTTCTTCTGACGCGTGCCTTCATTAGCCCGGNGGGTTTACATTTAGTGACCACACTAACCCAGAGCCCCACAGGTTTGGGCTCTTTCCTGGGGATTTCGGGAGCATTGACTGTTCTGTTGCACTCAGCCCCTGCAGAGTGCTCTGCAAGCAAAGGGCAAAGCAGAGTTGAACAGGTGCAGTGACAAAGAATTACGTGCTCTATCCTGCCTCTTCTGGCACCACTTAGCGCAAAACACAACTTCTTCTGACGCGTGCCTTCATTAGCCCGGCAGGCAAAGGCCGCGCTGAAAGAGGACGTCTCCCTGGAGGTGGTGCACCCCCCTGAAGGCCCTGGAACAGCTGCAGCTGACCAGCCAAGACAGCAATACAGGCAGATCGAAAAGGCTGAGGTGAGCATGAAAGATGCGGAGAGGACCAGCTGGTGAGGTTAATCCAAGAGGAGTTTATTCTCAAGGAGGGACAACACCAAACTGTGGTTGTTCCCTGCCAGCAAGCAGGGGAAATAAGACAAAACTCCCAGAACGCAGATCAGGCTCCAACTAACTTTATTTGAAAATCACACATCTTTTATAACCCCTGTGTACAGGTATTGTACTATTGGTTAGAAAGACGAACACACTATACAACTATTGGTTAACTAATAATAGTTTTATCACACCGGCTGCAAGACCGTGTTTTCATAGTTTTGGAAACTGTTTCATAAACAATACTAGCGAAACTGTGAGAAAACTTTCTCTCTTGCTCTAAACATGCCTGAATTCTTTACTCAGGCTTTTTCTAGCATCCACACCAAACTGGCCTAACCACCAAGGCTCTTTGCCTCTAAGAGGGCTAAGCCACGAGAGCTCAGCAACTCTGAGAGGTTAGAACTGAGATGGCTCCAGAACACAGGAGACAGGGGTTTTTATACAGGGAGGATCTCAGGGGTGGAGTCAAGGGTCCAACCAAAAAGGGTGACTGAGGGGTGGAGAGGCAGGGTGAGGGACATACACAGTAACCAGTGGTGGGACAGGGAGGAGGGGATGCAGCAAAACCAGCAAATCAGTAACAAAATAACAGAGAACTTTCCAGGTGTAGGGCAAGGGCTGCAAGGGGAATGACCGTGGCGGCGGCTTTTTCCATATTTTGCTTGTTTTTATGATTTGTACTTCTTTTGTTCTTATGCACATATGATTTGTTCCCTGTTTTTCCCCCCCAGTGGTTAGCTCCACCCTACCCTGTGTAATTGTATCTGCCCCTAATGTGTCTGTCACTCCCTTCCCCTGCCTTCCCTCTGGAAATTTCTCCCTTCCCTGTTTCCCCATTGGAATTTTCAAATGTATCCCCTCCCCTGAAGGTTCCCTGTTGGGTGGCTGTCAGTCACTCCAGCTAGGGTACCTCCCTTCCCTACACCCTATTGGTCCCTAAAGTGTTCCGCCTCCCTACTCCTCCTCCCTCTATAAGTTCATGTCTACCCTGTGTTCTGGCCTTCGATCCCTGACACCCCTGGAGAAAAATAAACTGCTGGGACTCACATCGGAGGCCTCCCTCTGCTCTTTGCTCTCGCCTACTGTGAGTGTCGCTGTCTGGGGTGCCGAGCGCGCCTCCACCCAAGGGCTCATGTGGTGTTGTTGTTTCCTGCTATCAAGCAGGGAAAACAAGACAAAACTCCCAGAACGCAGATCAGGCTCCAACTAACTTTATTTCAAACTCACACATCTTTTATATTCCCTGTGTACAAATATTGTACTATTGGTTAGAAAGATGAACACACTATAAACTACCGCTTAACTAATAATAGTTTTATCACACCAGCTGCAAGACCGTGTTTTCATAGTTTTAGAAACCGTTTTATAAACACTGCTAGTAAAACTGTGAGAAAACTTTCTCTCTTGCTCTAAACATGCCTGAGTTCTTTACTCAGGCTTTTTCTAGCATCCACAATGCGGTGCCACGGACATGCCCCCTCCTTGGCGCGGTGAGCCCCCGGGCAGCTCCAGCCGCGTCAATTGACAATTTGGAGAGAGAGCAATTTGCTTAACTGTGGGAGGGGCTGGGTGACTGGCAACTGGGAGAAACCAAGTACAGTAAACCAGAAAGGGGAAAACAGGAATAAACCAAACAGGGGTACAGACATAAAAGTCCACGGCAACATTATTCTGGGAATGCTTCAAGATTTCGGACAATACATGCTTTCCACAAGGAAATGTAATTTAAAAAAAATTACTTCTCAACTGTAGCAGTACGACAGCTCTTAATTTTGTAATAATTAATTTGCTCTAGCAGTCAGACACACGTTTCAACTTGCTGCTGTTTCAGAGTTTTATGTTCCATATTGACTTGCAAGAGTGTGCTGGGTCAAAAATGGATTATGATATGCAGAAGCCACACCCCTGGAAATGAAATTATCACAGGAAAGTAATGTAAGACATGTTGAAGTGTCCCATTTCTCCCTGGAACTTTACACAAATAATGTCCCGTTTGGAATAAAAACCCAAGCAATATTCAACTGTATTTTTATATTGAGCTGACATCAGTTATACCAGACACTTTTTCTTTTCCTTATTCCATTGTGAATATAATAATACTAAATACAATAAAACTGAATAAAATAATACTGAATAAAATGATACTGAATAATTCCATACTGAAGATATATTGAATATAATAATATATTCAATATAATAAAAATAGATTTTGAAAACTATAGTCTGGAGTGTTCAAAGTCCTATGATGCAGGATTTTAATAAACCCTGTTTTCAAAGAAAAAAAAAAAGGCTATGAAACAAGAGACTTTCCCTGTGTTTTAGGGATATCATTGTGATCCAACACCATGCTCTCAAGACCTCTAAAAGCTCCCTTTCAACTCAAACTAACCTATGATTCTATGAAGATCAAGGCAAAAACTTTTTGCACAAGCTGTGATGGTTTCACAAAACTCTCGTCCCACTCCAGTGAGATAACAGTGATGAGTTTGTCATGTGGCAAAACCAGCTGATAAGAGAAAGAATTGGCACACCTTGATTTGTCAGTTATGTGATGTGTTATTTTTGAAAGCACATGGGACAAGATTGAGATATTAGATTTTGTTACTTCAAGACTTGAACAATGTACAAGTCATTAATCCCTTGAGCTTTGAGAGTTATGCATGGTCAGAGTAATAAAAGACAGGGAGATCAGGCAGAGTTTCCAGCCTAGAGAAATCTCTTCTGGATGATTTTTAAGTTAATTTTGCTTTGAGTACTGAAATAAAATGCATCACTGCCATACTTCATAGAAGACGGATTGGTAGGACATGGCTGTTGGAGGAGGATTAGGAGGATTATTCGTTCCTTGGCAAGAGGTTAGAGAGCAAATAAAAAACTCATTAATGAGCATTAATGATCATGCTACATTCAAGTCAGTGGGCACATTTATGAAATATAATTTGTGCAGGTTTTTCAGGTACTTTGTACCAAATACATAGGGAAAAATGTGAAAAGTGTAAGATTCCAAGTGCATTAAAAATACATTCTCATCAGTGCAGGAGACTTATAGGAGGTTTTAAAAACAATTAATTATGTTATACTTCAGCTGGTACAAAACAAAGACTGTCTTACATGCCCATGTTACCCATCTCAACTTCTAGACATACATAAATCCCACATTTTAAAAGTTTTTTACGGGTTCAAAAAACTCATCTGTCATCTCAGATAAGTTCATTCTAAACCCTTCTTCAAGTTCTTTTAAAATACAAATACATGGATTAGTTTTCTCTGCCAGTTTGGTGGAAACTCACCTTCCTCAGGGTAAGCCTGTATTAATTGAATAGCTGTTGACATTTAGATATTTAAAGAGGGTTCTCTTTGCTCCATAGTAAAAAAGATAAATTTATGGAGTTGGAAAATATCTAGATTTTACTTGCTTTTCAAACAGAAACTCAAGGAACATATGCAAAAGACACACGTAATTCCTTAGCTCATGGAAATGAAAGTAATCTCATTATGTGCTTATTGAGGTGAAGGAAATTAACACTAATCACTCACTTTTGATTTAATCCTCCTAAAAAAGAAATGTTTTCATTGAGGTAAAAACCCAAAAACACAGCAATCAAATATTTTCATTATTTCCTTTCGAAACAATGTTCAGTTTCTCATTCATCAGTGTGAGCCACCATAGGTTTTGAATTGTGAATCTGGTGATCTGTAGGTCTGCAATCAGAAAAGAACAGAGGTAAAGAGGTTTGTGGCCTGTTGCTGTTCCCATGAACAGAACACACAAAGAGGCTGCAATGTTTCATCAGGCTATTAATTCCAAATTTATTAGAAGCAGATTTCTTTTATAGTGTATTTTGTGACAAGCTATACATGATTGGCTAACAATCAAGCTCTATATAGGCTAAAACAGTGTAAATCATTCTCTAAACCAATCACGAGTAAAACACGTACAAGAGAGCAGGTGTTCCATGCCATCTAATTGTTTAGAATTCTTTCTTTTACTGTTGTAGTTCAGAGTGTGAGAATGTTTACACTTAACACAGAGAGACAGGCCACTGCACGGCTGTCTGAAAATCTTTCTCACAGGCAGAACTTCTCTATAATAGAGAATTTCTGTTCATTTGCATCCACAGTGGCCAAACTGAGGACCACAACTTGGCAAAATGTGGGACTTAAATCTATTTTCCCAGGCCAGATGCACATCCTGGGACACTAGAAACCATGACCTAACTTGTGGTGCAGGCATAACACATTCCCAAAGCACTCAGCAATCACTTCCCAGGGCTTGGAAACCAAACTAGATCAAAGCCAGGGGAGTTTGGAGAAGAGAACATCTTTGCTGTGTGGTGAGGGAACAACAGAAGGGTTTGATAGCCAGGCTGGATGGGACTTGGAGTAACCTGGAATAGTGGGAAAAGTCCCTGCACATGTCAGGGCATGGAAAGGGATGAGTTTAAGGTCCCTTCCAACCCAAACCATTCTGGGATTCTGGGATTCTGGGATTCTGGGATTCTGGGGTTACTTCATTGGTGTTGATACAAGGTAAGAGGTTAAACTCTATTCTAATGTGCATAGAAACGCAGGTTCTTTCTATATTGAAAATAAAATAATAAAATATAATAAAAAACTCTAATGGAATACGTGGTGCTATGATGCAAGCTGGAAAACTCCAGGAAAAATGTTCAGGTGATTGGATAGATCAATCTTTTCATTTAAATATTGGAAGATGGGAAAGGAAGCTGTTAGCACCCCAACTGAAAGGGTCAGCCCTTCCAATGGGTTAAATACTGAGAGTCATCCCATATCTGATGAGAGTACAGCATAAAATAATTATGTATGGAAACAGTTTAGCTTTAGATATTAAAATAAGCTCTTACACAAAAAAAATTGGATTTTACACTTTAAAACTTGCGTTATTTTGATTGGTTTTGTTCCTTTGAAGTTGAGGAAGACAGCTCTGAACACAAAGTGTTCCAATGACCTTTCCCCATCCCTCCCCATGTCAGGCTGTTTTGTTTTGCCAGGTTTGGGTGATTCTGGATGAACTCAGACTTCGCCTCTCTTTCACCTACATCTGGGAAAAAATACTGAAAGATTTTCATTGCTTCAGTTTGAAAAAGGGCTATAAATACAACGAAGAAGGATGTTGCAGCAGTTAGAACATTTATCTGAAAAAGAAAAAAAAAAAAAGAAATGAAGAAAAAAAAACCCAGAAGAAATGAGTGTTTCTTGCTTCAGATTATTCTTGCTGTGCTACGCTAGAAAATCCTACAGCCTTGTAAACAATGATTCTGCTGCCTCTCCTCCCTCCCTTTTCCTGAGCATCCTCAAGACTATGAAGAATCCTAAACTTTTTGAAGGCACCTGAACAAAACAGCCAGGTAAATCCTATCGTCGTGTATGGGTGCAGGATCACTAGGGCTTATTTGTTCAAGTCCCAGTGTCATCCTTGAAAACGAGTGTCACAACTGATAAAATTTCTTTCTAGGCCTTTTTTATCATTATTCTTCCTTTCATACAGGGAGCTATATTGATTCTGAGGTAAAGAGATATATTAATAACTCTGAAACGCTCAGATGGTGTATTATAGTATAAATTATAGTATTTTTAGATTCACTGGAAAGGCTTTTTTTTCCTTGCTGCTTTAGTGGTTGGTAGCAAGGATGCACAGCCAAGGAGCAGTTCTGGCCAGCTGTGCCAGCTGTCACACAACTTAATAAAAAGCACTCAGGAAACAGCAGAAATTATATTAAATTGTTGCTCCGATGTAATGTGACCGTTAACTTGGATTGTGTCTCCAATTCACTCAATTTAATTTGCATTTTAATCCATTTTTGCTCTGAAAAACATTTAAGTACATTGATTGATGCACCAAAGGAGAAAGTGCTTGAGCATTCTGTGGATGTGCTGAGATCCCACTGTGAAAATTGGGCTGTGTTTTTACTGGAAAAGGTGAAAGTTGCAGAACCATTATCATGTATTTTCTCTTCCATAAAGTCTTAATATTTGTTCTCATTGTTTTGTCATGCATTGTTGACATGTGTATCTGCTCCTGCAGAACACAACAGAACAAATTATATAGACACAAAACAGAGACCACATTCGTGGGGAAAACAGCTTTGTTCAAGTAATTGAAAATGAAATACATTTTAGCCCAGTGTATGATATACCTAAGGAACTTTTCTATTCCTGTTTAAAAGTTGAACTAAATCAGTCTTGCTTATCACCAAACCTTTTCCTTTTTTACCTTTGGTGGCAGAAATACAACAAAGAAAATGAACATTTCAGTATTTATCATGTCTCTTCTTTGTGTTTGGTTTGGTTTGTTTCCCCAATAATGCAGTCCTTGTCTCACGTGTTTATTCTTTTTCAGGAGTTCCCATCGGCCTGACTTAGGAAAAAAAGTGTTGTAAGGGAAGCCTGAGAGGAGCTTGGGATGTCAGAAGTTCAAGGCGAGCACCGTGTCGCTGTTACGTTACTTGACAAAACAAGAACAGTGTGTTATAAATAAAGAATTAAATTATATGGCCCACAGGGGCTCTCCTCTATATTTAATTTCTGTTTCACTCATGGTGAAAGGAGGCTGCAGCCAGGGGTGGTTGGGCTTGACTTCCAGGGAATGAGGAATGGGACAAGAGGGAACGGCCTCAAGTTGTGCCGGGGGAGGCTCAGGTTGGACATCGGGAGGAATTTCTTCCTGGAAAAGGTGGTCAGGCCTTGGCAGGGGCTGCCCACGGGGGTGGTGGAGTTTCCCATCCCTGAAGGTGTCCTTCTGTACTTTTTGTGTAAGAACAGATACTAAAAAGAAAGGAGCAATAATATAAAAATTTCCTACACAAAACAGCTTTTTCCTCTGCATGGGGAAGATATTTTCCATTTTAAATCTTTACACAGCAACTTCCTTTCTCACCATGTGTAGGAACCAGTTACATTAATGGCATTTTCAGCTCAGACTGAGATGGTTTGGTCTATTAATATTCGTTGTCAGTGTCTAATCCAGAAGCAGTGGGATGAACTCTGCCTGCCACTAACGCTCCATTTCTGCCTCTTTGTGTGGTTATCTCTGCAGGAGAATGTGCTGGATGACCCACTGGAAACAGGTGTACAACAGCAGATGGGGAAGTGCTGCCTCGCGTTGGATTTCTGTGGGCAGCTGATGTTATACCTTTTAAATGTCTCTTTATGTTTGCCAGAGCAGCATAATAATGGTCAATTCTCTCCTCAATGGCAAGCTTCCTGCTCTGGGTAAATAGGAAGGTGTTGCATCTACTTGTCTCTCTGCAACAGAGCCTTTCTAGTTCATCCATTAGTTTCACACTAATACAGATTAAAATTTACAGAAGTGAAGGTAAAAAACATCCAAACTAAGCTGTGTACGAGTACCCAATCAGTACCCAAAATAGCAAAAACTGAAGAGACAATTCCTGCTGTACGTGAAGCAGATGGCAGTTGTTTGGTTTGCTGTTCCTTCCTAGTTTTTTTTTTAATTGAATGACTTTGTGTCTTTATCCCAGAGCATTCTTTCAGGGTCAGTTTTCCTTGAAGATGCCTTAATGTTATGCACATAGATATAACAATGGAATCACAGAATGGTTTATTGCAAGGCACCTTAAGATCACCTGGTTCCAACCTCCTGCTTAATTCCTGAACTTTTTCTCATATCAAGCTACATTTCATTCCTTATGTTGCTCCATCAGCTAAGAGATCACAGGGGAAAAAACCATAATTTACTATTCCTGGGGAAATTAGAATTTGACTCTGAATAAAGCACTACTCAGTGGGATTGAACTGAGCAAAGCCTGAACCACTGAACAGCCCCAAGCACAGAGAAATTCATGTTTTACCCTTGCCCTGAAACCGGCTCTCAGAAAATGCTGTGAGCTTGTGTTGCTGGTTGTTCCTTGCTGGAATCAGGGTCTTAGGTGTCCTGTGCGGAATCACACTACCACAGGACCAGAAAGGCTGGAAAACACCTTCAGGATCATCAAGTCCAACTCCTGGCTGAATCCCACCGTGTCCAGAAGAATGCCTTTTCCTCTGTGCTATTTTCTGCAGACTTTCCTCTGCTTCCCTTCCCTCCTTGGGACAGACACAGACCCACCTTCCCCTTCCAACTCTTCCCAAGAAAGTCACTAGAAGCTCTTGAGAAGGAAAGGAAGGTTGGGGGATGCCTTTATCTATGCTGGGTAGGAAGAGGGTTGCGTTGGTGAGGAGAAGGTGCACCCCAAAGAAGGGAAATGCAGTCTCAGAAGGACTGCAGGAGACAGGAGGGAGTCAAGACGTGATTCAGAGGGAAACCTTGCTCCTGCCAAAGTCCTGATGGCAACTCCACTGCATCATCCCCTCTGAACTTCCCTCGTACCCAGACTGCTGGCTGTGAGGTGACAGCTCCAGTGCCAGCCCATGGGACACAGGATGGAAAACACAAAAGGACAAGGAAGTGCTGGAATTTCTGCCAAAGGACGTCGCAGGTGACACAGCTGTACAAGGAGCAGCTAAGCCAAGTAACAGATGGAAAGTCACAGAATCACAGAACGGTTTGGAAGGGACCTTAAAAATCATCTGCCTCCAACCCCTTGGGAAATATCCACTTCAGATAAAACACATCAAGTTCAGCAGGTTTTGGAGCCCCAAATTAATGCTGGGTTGACCACTGGTCAGGATGTATAATTTAAATTGATACCTGGACCCTTCTTGAGAGTTTTACCTGAGCTCCTGGTGACCATTTGTGCCTTTAAGAACAGTGAGTACCTAGCAGGTGGCTTTAGTGGCAAGTGTGAGAAATGAGGAAAGCAGCAGCCACAAGGTCACTTCACTCTGGTTTCCTGGTTTCCTGAGTTTGAAAACAAAGTGGAAAGTAATTTCTTTAAAGCTTTTCAGGAACTTATAGGATTAATATACTCCCCGAACAAGAATAATGCATTTTTAAACAACATTGATTTGAATTGGTTTTGAGTTAGAAATACAAATATGTTTTGTGTAATTAAAGTTTTCCCAAATATCTTTAATTGCTTTCTTTGATCTAAATAAATAAATGTTTGTTTAAGTCATTCTAAAACTGGGGAAAACTATTATTAATTTTAGATTTCAGGTATTTAAAACTTGCTTATGTTAAAACTATGCGGGTATGACACAAACTGGGCTAAGGTAAAAACCTGTCAATAAAACAAAATCCATGGGAGCCTTTTTTTCCTTTTTTTTTTTTGCTTAACTCCGATTTTGATGGGGAGCTTATTGCTAATACAAATTAAATAGAAAAGGTACCTATTTCAACAGAGAGGAAAAAGGTAAAACAGTAGACATGGATATATTTTACATAAGAGGCCTTTGCAAGTCTTTTAGTAAAACTTTGAGGATGCATTATCTTTCTAGTTAGTAAGAATACAATAATTAAAACTATAATAATAAAAAATGTGGTGTAATCTTTAATTTTCCTGAACCTGAAAAGTGCTGTTTTGCTCAACATTGTCATTATTTTTTTAAATAGAAATTTTATGTACAAACAATGGCAAAAAACACATAATTTGTCTTGTAGGCAAAGCTTAATGGTTATTGAAGCCTTCTAGCAAACGTTCTCTGCAAATATGGGCAAATATGGGCAAATATGGGCAAATATTTTTGTGGCTGAGAGCAGAGGACCCCTGGGCATCCCAGAGCCAGCCAAGATCACCCGACCATCACAACCACTGCAAAGCAGAAATCAATATTCCAAAGTAGGGAACCAGTAGTAGGTATTTGGGCTGGTTAGCTCTTTAAAAATAAAGAGTAAGAAATACGTGTAAAAGAGCTTTCTCTGACATTACAGCATTTTCACATTGAATTAACAACATTTTCTTTGAGGATAAAATGTAAAACTGGAAAGAATCAAAGTGAAATAGCACTTAGGGCTCTAACATAAATTTTATTGCTGGAAGGAAAAGGACGCCCAGATTTGTGAATAATTGCAACTCCTTTGAGAGTCCCTGATTGTTCCTGGAAAGTTTATAGGGATTAACAAGTGGTTTGTCTTGCTTCCACAGCAAATGCTTTGCAGCCATGAATGGGTTATATACTTTTTTTGTGATGGGTTTAGGCTGTTCCATGAATTTACTCTCTTTCTTCTGCTTTACTCACTGTTTTTAACTCTACTGACTTGAAAAGAAAAGGAATTCGGTAAATAATAGGATCATAAAATCCTGGAATGGTTTGATTTGGAAGGAGCCTTAAAGCCCATCCAGTTTTGTCCCCTGCCATGGGCAGGGACAGCTTCCTCTGTCCCAGGGTGCTCCAAGCCCCGTCCAGCCTGGCCTTGGGCACTGCCAGGGATCCAGGGGAGGCCACAGCCTGGACAGATAACTATTCCTGGTAGATATGCTTCCATCGTTCTGAAACATGATCATTTAAAGGATGGATTCTCACAGGTGACTATTGTTTACAGTGCTATTTATGCAGGTGTGTATAAACGGTGCGATAGTCTGGTTTCTATAATTCTACAGCAGGAGAAATGCGCTCCAAATGCTTCAGCCACCTTTGCTTGTTCAGGTGGATAATGTCTCTGCTGGCCAGGGTAGTGTTGCAATCACTCAGAAAACTTTGATATTCATGTAAATGAAAATTTATTCCATGTTGGAACCAGATGTTTTTATGACGCTTTGCACATTTTTCGCTTCTGGGTATTTTATTGACACTGTAACCTTTGAGGGAGAAGACTTTACTCACCTTTATTACTTACTGGTTCCTTATAGTCTTGGGGCAGATATTCACCTTATTAATGGTGTTGACTAAATGCTTATTTTTCAGAAAACACTGGAATTCCCAACAGCTCCAGAGCTGACCAAGTGCAAGGCTTTTAAAGTCTTTGGCACTAGAATATAAACTTCTCACCACCATAAATTCAGATCCAGCCCCAGTCTTGCTGCCTCCAGAAAGAAGTGCAGGACTTGTCTGCACATTGTTGTTTTTATAGTAGCAAAATGTGTGAATAACGGCTTGGCAACACATCCTTGGGAGAAGGAACATAAATTATCTCCGAGAGAAACAAGCCAGGAGAATGTAGAGAACTTTATGCAATTTGTTGGTGAGAAGATTCAGAAGTGATGGATGTCCTGTAAATACTGAGCTGAATGCAAAATATATTTTGCAGGAGTACCCACTACTTAACTGATATCATTCCAAAATTTTACTTAAAAATTTCATCGATTTAATGGTTTGTGGGCCTGCAGCTGTCACCCTTGAAAGAACATTTGTTGTCAAAAATGCTCATATTCTAACACTCACTTTGATGCTTATTTTGTTGTAATCCTTCGCACATTATATTTGAAAGAATTTCTATAATGGAAGCATTGGATGTTCATCAAAATATTTAAAACATTCACACGCTTTTATCCTTCCAGGGTTGTAACCAGGCGCTTTATAGCTTTTTACCAGAAAATACTTGGTGCTCCAACTACAAAATTCTGCATATTGAGAGTTTTTTTCCACATCAGATGCCACTTGGAAAACTACTTTTACCTGAGAATCCCAAGGTGGTCTGGGTTGGAAGTGGTTTTAACAAGCATTTATTTCCAATCCCCCTGCATGGGCAGAGACAAACTGAAAGGAGAATAACATGGCAGAATGTCTGGATCACAGGACAGTTGAGAGTTTGGGTACCTTTGCTCAGCTTTGCTGTTCACCAGGACTCCCAGGCCCTTCCCCGCAGCAAAGCTGCCATCCAGCCATGAGCTGCCCAGCAGAGCATCGGCTTGTTTCTTTGTTTCTCCCCACTGGGAGGACTTTGCACTTCCCACTGCTGAATTTCATGAGATTCCTGTTGGAAATCCTGTAAAAATGAGAGGCTCATCTACTTCTTCCCAATCAAGAGATCTGTAGCACAGTCACCACAAGCATGGAACCGTAGATTCACGGGAATGCTTGGGTTGGAAAGGACCTTTAAAGGTCATCTCGTTCCACACCCTGCCATGGGCAGGGACACTTTGGACTAGACCAGGCTGCTCCAAGCCCTGTCCAGCCTGGCCTGGAACATTTAGCATTGCCCACGTTGGTCTGTCCTCTCATGGCTCTGAGCTGGCACATTTCCCAGCTCCTAGTTTAAAGATCTCCTTTCCAGATGGGCCAGACAGGCAAAGGCACCTTTGTCCCACTTTGTCAGGTGGTTCTTGTCTCTCACGCACTTGTCAGTCTTCAAAGACTTCTGTGTGACCACAGAAACCAAAACCCTGCTTTCACCATCAATGATTTGACCTCCAGAGTTGTCCAGCCATCCTCAACATGGCCCTCTCAGGATCAGGAGACGTCTGCTCCTGACCATCACTGGATATCCAAGTCAAGAAAATTTCGGTGCAGCTGAAAATAAAATCTTGTTTTTAACATTTCTGAGACCTCATTACCCACTTATTTTTGGTTTTCCCCAACCACACTGTGATTTAGGCTTCTGTGTAGCAGATGGCGGAGGTTATGAAGTTCCATTATGTTAAAGGTCACAAATTCTTCTGGGCATGGTTCAACTGGCATCACCCAGCTGAGGGATAGAGCTGTGCCAGCCAAAACCTTGAAAGTACTAAACTTTTAACTAAGAAATATTCTCATATTTCACCGGGTGAGCAGATGGATATGAATCAGGAGAAAATATATGTGTGCTGAAAGATTAAATAGATTTCCTTAAGGAATCAGGCCTATGTTAACAAACTTTGGAATGCACTGGAAGAACCGGAAAAGCTAAATGAATTTGAGTTCTTTTTGAAAACAAAGGGTGAGTATTTATGGGTATGTCTGCCTTCAGGAAAAAGAAAAAAGAAAATAAAAAGTATATATATATTAAGACTATGATAAATTTCAGCCACCGTCACTTTGATTTTCACTCCATAATTTTCTAAAGCTACTGAAAGCAATTTTTTCCACTGGAGTTCAGCATCATGGCAGACTGAACATAGATGTGTGTGCCACATTCCACCAACTTCCAGCTGTGTTTCTGCTTATATAAAGTTTGCCCATGTCTGCTACAAATTTTAATAGCTGATCTAAGGGTTAGTTCTAGACTTAGGGTTTACACTGGCACACAGCAGTAACGTGTCTACCAAGTGAAATCTGAAATAAATTGTTCCATGCGATTATATTGTATGAAATGAGACAATACTTAATTTGAAGAATAAAAGAGAAAACACATTGGAAAGCTGCAATTTCCATGGACAGTTATCTTTTTCTGGGTTTGAGTTTAATGAGTTCAATAACATAACATAAAATAGGTAATAACCTCCCAGTCTTGGAGGTGCTATTTTCTTCTGATCATTATCAAAGTAGGAATTAGATATTCCTCAGTTCTTGTCCTGGCCTGTCGAGCTGCGTGTCCGTGGAACAACCGTCATGTGATACCATTCAAAAACGAGTAAAATTACGCTCAAGTATGACCTCTAGTGCTGAAAAATGTTTGGGAAAACACCTGAAATGCAAGGAGGTGGCACCAGATGAGCCACTGAAGGCCCTTCCAGTCTGGAGCAGTCTGTGATCCCATGTTTGGCACTGGTGAGATCCCAGCAGGAGTGCTGTGTCTTGGGCTGACGACAAGAAGTTGCTCAGAGAGCTGGGACTGCTCCACCTACGGAAAGGGAAGTGTGGGGAGTCTTATCCTTCCCTTTTTTTGTATAAATACCCAATGAAAAGGTGTAGAAGAGATAGATCAGGCTCTTTCAGTGTGTCCAGTGACAGGACATGAGGCAGCAGTGGGTCCAAAGTGAAATAATAGATATACTATTTAAACTTAAGTAATCGAATTCATTATTATTATTTATATATTTGTTATCAGGAGAAGGATCAAATGCTGACATAGGTTGCCCAGAGAGGATGTGGATTCACCATCCACAGGGTACAGAATGATAAAATCGTGGAATCATTTAGGTTGGGAAAGACCTCCAAGAAGTCCAACCTTTGACCAAACACCACCACACCGCTAAACCGTATCATGAAGTGCCACACCCATTCATTTCCTGAACTCTTCCAAGGATGGTGAATCCCCTCCTTCCCCGGGCAGCCTGTGCCACTCTGGATACGTGATGGTTCTTTTCAGAGACCTGCTGAACACAGTCTGGGCAGTCTGCTCTGGTCCTTTCTGACCGGGCATTCGGATTGGATCACTTCCAGGGATGCCTTCCCACATCAACAGTGCTGGGATTTTGTGGGAATGTGTAAGATATACATACACTCGGATTTGAGCAGCGGCATTAACATCGGTTATTTTGCACTTTTGCCATTCCCTACTAATTTCTACCATTTTGTCTGACTTCTCACTCTGTTGAGATGACCTCCCATGGGCTGCCTATCCCCAGAGTGATGTCATGTTCTCAAGTGATTGGTGTAGAGCCAGTCTCAGTTTTATCTTTGTTTTTCCATGTATTACCCTCTAAATGTACCTATAATGAATTTATAAAGTACTATCCTTGGGAATGCGCAAGTGCTCTATTTTCAGAAATGTTTCAGAAGCATTATTTTTAAGAAGTATTAGTCTTAAGATTGAGACTGTAACAATAAGACCTTTTTTCAGACAAATGTGTGAAAATTAAGGTCCTTCTAACACCTGTCTGTTTGAATACACAGGAGCAGATACAGCTGCTCTCCTCCAAGCAAGGAAAGCACTTGTAGTGCAAGTACTTCATGGAGTGAACGGAGAGGGAATAAGTGTGATTAATAACTAACCACTGTTAATTAGCAGCCTTTCTCCTACTCTATGCCAAAGGGCCTGGTAGTATAAATGACTGACTCCCTACAGTGCCAGATAAACACAAGTTCATTATCCTTAATTTCAATTTCTTTTTACAATTTCCTTTTTGACAAGAAATGGGTATATGAATTCCAAGACTTTCCAGGTTCAGAGGTGTTTCCTCACTTGAGAGTGTGGGCCAGCACAAGAACAGGATTTTTGATGATTTAGTAAGATTCATGATCCTTTTAATTATTTAATATTAATTTAACGATTTAATATTAACTTATTTAATAGGATTCCTGATCATTTTCACACCCAGGGACATCTACTTAATGATGTCACAAAGAAACAAAAAATTCTAGAGCAAGCCAGAGATGATTATATCATTAATGGATTGGCATGAGCTGGTATAACCTTCATGGAAGGCTTGGAAAAAGTAGTCACAGAATGCCAGGATGGCTCAGGCTGGAAGGGACCACAGGGGCTCCTCTGGTGCCACCTCCGTGCTCCAGCAGGGCCATCCCAGAGCACAGGGCACAGCAGGTGCCCACACAGCTCTGGGATATCCCCAGGGAGGAGACTGCACAGCCTCTCTGCACAGCCTGTGCAGGGCTGGGCACCGCCCAGGGCAGGAGTTGTGCCTCCTGTGCAGGGGAATTGCTGGGCTCAGTCCCTGCCCGTGGCTCTGGTGCCACTGCTGGGCCCTGGAGCAGAGCCTGGGCCCTGCCCTGAGCCCTCCCTGTGCCCAGGGACAGACAGGGATGGACAGGGACACACAGGGATGGACAGGGACAGCCAGGGATGGACAGGGACACCCAGGGATGGACAGGGACAGACAGGGATGGACAGGGATGGACAGGGACACCCAGGAATGGACAGGGACACACAGGGACACCCAGAGATGGACAGGGATGGACAAGGACAGCCAGGGCTGAGGGCCCCTCTCAGCTGTGTCCCCTGTCCAGGCTGAACAGCCCCAGCTCCCTCAGCCTTTCCTGGGCACTGAGATGCTCCAGGCCCTTCCTCAGCTCCGCAGCCTCCGCTGGCCCCGCTCCAGGAGCTCCCTGGCCCTGCCTTGCTGAGGAGCCCGAGCTGGACACAGCACCCCAGAGGTGTCCCCAGGGCTGGGCAGAGGGGCAGGATCACCCCAGAGGTGTCCCCAGGGCTGGGCAGAGGGGCAGGATCAACCCAGAAGTGTCCCCAGGGCTGGACAAAGGGGTAGGATCACTCCCTGACCTGCTGGGAATGCTCTTCCTGATGCCCCCAGGATCCCACTGGACCCTTTTTGCCCAGGACACTCTTGTGGTCAGGGGCAGCTCATTGTCCACCAGGTCCCCCAGGTCCTTTTCTACAGAGCAGCTCCAGAAGCAATTCTCCATTGATTTTCAATCAGCTCACTGAATGCTTGATCCATCTGCTTTGTGAGTTTGTGTTGTTTGGATTTTCGGTTGGGTTTTTTGGAGGGGAGGGAGAGTGGGGCACGTGGAAATATGTCTGGATCTTTTGCAAACAGCATTTCAAAACTCGCATGTAATTTTTCTGGATATGGTGTTCTAGCACTTTGCTATAAATATTAAGGAAGAATTCGACCAAATCTGCATCAGGTTATAATGCTGCAGTTTCCAAGTGCAGACAGAATTTACCAGCAGCTTTCAGAGTGCTGAAAACTGCTCTGATCTTTGGCTACAATGATAAGCTACCGATGAATTTCTGCACTTACAGGTCCCTGACTCCAGCCTGCATAAGCTGATATTTACATTAAATTTTCTCTAGGATATACATAAAAGGGAAAAAAAAAACCCATACAATAAACCTCTACTGGTTTGGGTTTATTTCGCAAATATTATGTCACATCTGGACAACTTCTAAAGCACTATTTTTTCATATGTAGTCCTAGGCAGTGGTGACATGACTTAGGTAATTTGGGCAGAGACAATACATACTTCTTGAGAAGACTTAGAATAACCCTCTAGAGAGGTGGGTACCATTTTTTGAAGATTATTAAGCTCATTGAAATGTATGTTTTGCATGAACAAAGCTATCAATAAGCACGGATAAAACGGAGTCATTAATTTCATAAGGGAAAAGAGGGGGTTCATGTGAAATGTTTCAGCATTTCTAAATGAAACATCCCCCTTCATTTCAAAGTAGTGTTTTCATTTTTAATTGATTTTTAAAAAGTTAATTAGGTCTAAAATGAAATACAGCATTTAATTACTGTCAAATTGAAAATATTTAGTTGATTAAAAATTTTCTTGGTCCAGAACTCTTCCAAGGACCTAATTTCTGAAACTAATTTTTTTCTTGTCATCCAATGTTGATCTGCATGTTCTTGTTCTACTTTTGAAAAACTCTGCAGGGATTTTGGAGGATAAACTTCCATGGTGAGGAGTGCAAGGTCTGAACACACCTTGAGGATTTTAATGCACACAGGTTTTAATTTACCTTCCCAATGGAGGGCATGGCAGAACTGCAGAACACCTTAGGTGTAACCATCACTGTGAACTCGATATCCGGGGTGTTAAACGTAAATATCCAGGTGCATCTCCTCTCACAGGGGGGAGCTTTTCCTCTCCCTTTTGCTGCACTCTTCTCTTCTGCATTCCAAGTTATTCACAGGTCTCTGGATACACACTCTCTCACATCGTGGGATGCCCCATAGGCTTCAGGGTTGGTTTAGACATTGTTTCTATGCAAATGTCTCCCTACCTCTTGCCAGACTCTGGTGGTCTCTCCCCATTTTATTCCAAACAGCCACGAAATTATATAACGTACGGCCACACTGGGTATCTCCCCATGCAGTTCCTCTGGCAGAAGTTGATCTCGGCTCATCTAGGGGCTCCATCAAGGATGAGCCTCAAAACAAATAGCAAATCTGCATTTTAGTTGAGATCATTTACCCTAAAAATTTATTGGAAATAAACAGAGAGCTTCATTACTTCATTTTACAAAATGGCTTTCCATAGTAAAATAGCAAGAGAAAAATCTTTGGAAAAAATCATTGCAAGAAGACTTAAAAAAATATTTTGTGAAATCAATTGGATAGTTATGTTGCAGTTGCCAATGTTTAATATTTGGAGGTTTATTCTCCTCCTATTCTTCACAGGTTCTTCTGGGTAATAATTTCTAGCACTGCTGGACACATTACTGCATTTAAAAGGCTCTTAGGAAAATTCTGTTTAGGAAATATCTAGTTATTTAAATACGATTATTAGGCACGAAACAGATCAGCATTACATCGGTGATGACGCATTTTGCAGCTCTTTTTAAATACCCATGGAAAAATTTAGTCTTGCCATGGGCTCTGAGCAGTTAAAGCTGTTTCTAAGTAATGAATATATAAACATATGTCTGTATGCATCTGTATGTATATCTTCACTTTTCAGGGTGCAGATTGGACTGCTTGGATTTGCTGTTAGAAATCTCAGGACTATTAGGGATGCAAATGTCAGACTCCTTGAAGGCAGAAGCTGTTTGGTTCTAAGTTAAAGTTTATTTCCATACTTCCAAGTTGAGAGTGTAAATGTTGCAGTTATTTTTTAGTCACTTTTATATGTTCATGATGCTAAATTCCCTCAGATTTGGCATTTTTCCCTGGACTTTACTGCATAATGTATCTTTCCAACCTAACATTTGTCAGGAGGAAAAAATACTTTCATGCTAAGTTGGGTAATGTGCAAATCTCAAAATGAAGCCTCTTCATAAACTGAACCCTGCACTCCATATGGACATGTAAACTGACAAATGTGCTTTATGCAAAATTATGGGATGAATGGGAAAAACATGTAGAAAAATAATGAGATTAAGGCACAGAGTGACTGGAGATTAGCCACAGCAGACAGTCAGCTTTGGATAACTCCCCCCAAGCCACAGCTTAGAGGAATAGCATGGAAACAATCCAGTATAACAGACCTCAACATTATTTCAATCTAACAAGAGGAAAACCTTGAAGCAGCATTCTCATGTTCTCAGTCAGCACCTCTCTGCTCAATTCAATGGCCCTGCATCCCTCTTTATTACCCAACAGTGTGGCCTTTTATTTGTAGAGAGTATAAATTATAGGTATATTTTTCCTGAAAAGAACCTCACCAGCACACACAATGCCTATGCTGGCAACCTGGACAGAAAGGTTTAGAAATAATTGCAAATATTAACCCTCTTATATTAACTCCGAGATGGAGTTCCAGGTATAAGGGCACAGCAGCAAGGCAAAGCTGGCATTTTTGCATTTGCAGGTTGGAAGAGGCTTCCTCTGGGCTTTCTTCTTCCCAGTGTTTACTACACAGTAAAGTATTCATAAGTAGAAGGTGTAATGCATTACATATGATGAGCCTGCAGTGGGAGAATGCTCCTGCTGAAGGAATTGGAAGCTGTCAGCACAGAGTTGTGCTTGTCTAAGGAGATCTGGATGCAAGGATATGTGGATTGCAGGGACATCTGTTTTGGGAGAATTTCTGGTTAATGACGTGGAATAACAGGATATCCTGAGTGGGAAGGGACCCCCGAGGATCATCCAGTCCAACCCCTGGCCCTGTACAGACACCCCAACAATCCCACCCTGGGCATTGGGAGCGTTGTCCAAATACTCCTGGAACTCTTGACAGCCTCGGGGCCATTCCTTGGGGAGTCTGGCCAGTACCCCAGCACCCTCTGGGGGAAGAACCTTTTTCCAATATCCAGCAAAACCTCCCCCAACACATGAAAAACTGCTCTAAGTTTTAAATGTTTCTTGAAAGTTCGCACTCTGTTCATCTCTGTGTGTGATTCATCAGCAAACTCCCAACTGCACCAGCTGGCTGGACTAGTGGAGGAGGAAACTAGATTATGGAAATATTCAAATTTGGAGCTGAAGGCTGGATGAAAAGGACCCTAGTTTACAGATATTTAATGTTGGACAGGATCAAAGTCAACTCCAGGGGCTGAGGAACCTGTGCGTGTGAGCAGGGATATGAATTAAGGCAGTGAGGGAGCACCAGGAGCAAAGCACAGCCCTGTCAGCTGCGGAGGCTGGTGTGCCTGACCCCACAGTGGAGCCCTGGAGCGGCGCCCTATAGAGAATATTATTGCCCGTTGATTTATTCCCGCCTGGGGAGAGCGACAGCCTCGTCCCTGTGTTCTTCCTGTATGGGTCTGTTTGGAGTTCCATTACCACACTGGTGTTTGGCTCGTTGGCCATCCCTTTCCCCTGTGCCCTGGCACCTTCCAGTTGCTTCTCTGCCTCCCATATCCCAGCTGGCTTGTATCCATGTTCATCCTCCCGGGCTACACCCTTCTCCCTGCCTACCCTTTGCACCTGTTGGCTCAAGCCTCTAAACTGCTCCTCTTTGATACCTGCCTGAAGAGCCCTGTGTAAGCCCTCAGACCGCAGTTCCTGCAGATGGAGCCTCTCAGGGTGCAGGCTACATAAAGCTCCTCTGGGAAATCTGCTGTGGTCAGTTTCCTGTTTCCTCCATGTTTTAGTTGCAGTTGGTTTATTCCAGTTTTCCCCTCAATTGTATTTGGTTTACCCCAGTTGACAGCCACATAAGCTCCTCCTCAGTTGCTCTACTTCCCCTCTCCCACCCCTGCCAATCCACCCTGGTCCAACCCTTTGTTCTAGCTACTTCTACGTTGTTCGGCTCAGGATTTGTTGCTTCAAACGTATCCCCACCTCTCTGTGTTCCCATTTGATACTGTGTATGTTCATTATCCCTGAGATCCACCCTTGCCCTGTCCCTATTGGTTAGAGTCTCATGCCCCTCCTACGTTGCCAGCTGTATAAAAACCCTTGACACCTCAGTTCTGGAGGCCACTTGGGCACTGCTCTCATTGAGACAGGACCCTTGTGGTTAGGCTCCCTGATCCTCAGTGCCTCCATTCAATAAACATCGATTGGATTACCTGAGGTCGGGAGTCCCTCTCGTCTTTCGCCTCCACTCAGCCATTCCATCTACCTACTTTGCTGACCTTGGCCAATCTGCCATGGTCCCCAGGAGACCGCCCAGATAATTAGGCAGCTCCGAGAAAGGCAATCCTCGACGTGGCCCCAGACTGTCACTGCACAGTGTAAGGTGAGCTGCGTTAGAAATCCACACAAGGACTCTCCTCCTGCCTCCGTCTCGTCGCTCGCGTAACGAGCCCGTGCCCACTCACCCACCCACCGGAGCGGCTCCGATCCTCGGAGAGCTTGCAGGAAGGTCGCAGTGAGAGCCAGCCCGAGTTCACGCCGCGACGGCCAGCCCCAGCCAGTTGTGCTCCTGTGTGTGCTGGGAAGGGCAGCTGGGCTTCCGTGATCCTTGTGGGCCCCTTCCAGCCCGGGATATTCTATGAAGAGAAGGTGTTTGCCCGTGGCGTGGAAAACTATCCTCTGGGCTTGCCATTGCTCACGGTGACACTCCCCACACCCAAGTGTTGGTCGTGGAGCTGGGTAATCCAGGAAGTGTCATCCAGCATATCCCTTTTCTCCAAGGGTTCCATTCCTTAGAGTTTATGAGAATTTTTAGAAATGCAGCCACAGAAGACAAGCTGCTCAGTAACCAAATTTTGACAGTGCAAGACAATGGATGTTTTGCAGCTGACTCTGAGTGTTACATTTAATGTTTAAACTCCTTTTCCTTTAGCTGTTCCTCCCCTCAACCTTCCAGACTCCTAATAATTGAAGCTTGGAGAAATCTGCAAAACAGCCCCAAGCTCCATTTAACACTTCTGTACTTTTTTCCTTATATCACAATAACATAGGGTTCATTAAACACCCATGAATATCATTACTGAATTGCATCAGACACCTTGCCCTTGCCAAGGGCTGTTCTTTTTATTAATATGCCAGTCCTTTTAGTTTGGGGTTGTTTTTTTTTTTCAAAATATACTTTTGTTTTTACTAAGATTGCTTATAATGGCATATGTCCCAAGAATGTATTTGGACTCCTTCAATATTTACCCCTGCCGATTCCCATTTGAATACACAGACAGTTCCAGTTTTCTGAGCCACTGGCAACACCAGCTGGGTTCTGTGGAGGACTTGCTGAGAGAAATTATTTTAAAAGATAGAAACAAGACAGAAAAAAGATACTTAGATCTGAAACTTCTTGCATCTGGCTCCACATTCCCTGCTGGTGTTTGTGACACTGTATGAAATTTAGTATAAGTCAGGGCAGAAAGCAACTCTGGGATTCTGGAAGAGAAAATAGTGCTCAGTAAGAGAAGCATTACAGCAGTTTGGTATAAAAGTGATGGCACAAAATACCGAAAGTAATGAAGGAGTTTAGAATCACAGAATCCTAGAATGGTTTTTGTTAGAAGGGAGCTTCAGAGTTCATCTAATCCAGCCCTCCTGTCATGGGCAGGGACATCTATCACAGGATCAGGATGCCCAAAGCCTGTGGAGAGCCATTCCAGCCCTCTGATCATTTTTGTGGGCCTGCTGTGGACATGCTTTAGTAGTTCCACATCCTTCCTCTGCTGGGCCCCAGGATGGGGCCTCACCGAAGTGCGGCAGAGGGGCAGAATTCCCCCTTTCCTGCTGCCCACACTGGGGCACCAGCCCAGGGCAGGGGGCGTTTCTGAGCACATTGGTCGGGCATGGCCACATTTTCAGCCACCAGCACCCCCAAGTCCTTGGCACAGCTGTTCCAAATCCCTTCGTCCCCCAGTCTTCACTCCCATTGCCCAGATGCAGGACCTTGCTCCAGACCCTTGGAACTTCCTTAGGTGTGCATGGACCCACTTCCCAGGGTCCTGTCAGGGTCCCTCTGGATGTTTTCCCTTCTATCTGCTGTACAGACGGCACCCCTCAGCTTGGCAACCTCTGCATTTGCTCAGACTGTTATGAATAATCACTCTTTTCCAGTATTCTGAAAGTACAGAAAACAAGAAAAAATGCACCAATAATGGTTTAGTTCAGCCAAAATTTATTACTTTATCTCAGGAAATAAATATTGAATATTTTTCATATAAATTCACACTAACACAGACATCTGATAATTGCTTGCTTACTTTCATTTTAGTGCAACCTGGATCCTCTTCAGCCAACTCCAGGTGCTGTGGCCTAGCCTGACCAACCCACTGCACAGAGACCTTCGCAGGGAGAATGAAAACAGCTCTTCTGGAGGTTTAATTCTTGGCACATGTTAAAAATGTCCTGTCTCCATTACAGTGCATTTGTTCTGTGTTTCCCTGTGCTCAGCTGTTGGTCAGAGCTTCCAACATCAACCACGATGTTCTTTATTTAAAATATCTTTATACAGATTTAGGGCATTCTGGTGGATTTAGAAACACATTCTTGATGGTTTGAAAAATCATGAAACTCCAGAATGGTTTGGGTTGGGAGAAACCATAAAGCCCATCCAGTGCCACCCCCTGCCATGGGCAGGGACACCTTCCACTGTCCCAGGTTGCTCCAAGCCCCGTCCAACCTGGCCTGGAACAATTCCAGGGAAATCCAAACCATCCTGTGATTCCATAACCCTGTAATCTGATACATAGTCCCTTCCAGATTATGCTGAAATTTATCAGCTTTTTCCACTTCTGCAAACCATAGAAGCCTTGAGAACAAGCCACACTGAATTAATTTAAAAATATACTCACAAAAAGCCTACTTATTACAGTTTTGAACTTTGCCACTGATTACAGAATCATTTTGTGGTTAATTAAGGATAAATTGTAAACATTCTGGCAGTAACAGAAAATTATACAAAGGAGATTCAGTCACCCTCTCCCAATTTAGAAGGAAGAATAAAAGAACAAGGAAGCCTCTGGCATCCTCAGAAGATAATGGCAGACTTGATTAGTTCCAATTTCTTATTGAAAAGGACTCAGCTGGTACAATTAAGTACATTTCATATGTCTTCAGCAGATGTTCGTGAAAGTTTTTTAAAACAGACTCATAAGAGCACAAAAAATTATTCCAAACTGCAAAGTTTTGGGTTTTTTCTGTCCCTGGTTCATGCATACACCTAAGTCAGGTGCTCAGATCTCAGCTTTGAGAGGAAAGTCAAGGAGCTTTTACAACGTTTTCCTTTGTCCTGAACCTTTAGAGCTTATGTTGGGCTACAGACTCAGAATAACAATTCCTTTCCTTTCCTTTCCTTTCTCCTCTCCTTTCTCCTTCCTTTCTCCTTTCTCCTTTCCTTTCCTTTCCTTTCCTTTCCTTTCCTTTCCTTTCCGTGTTTCTTTTTCTTTTTCTTTTTCTTTTTCTTTTTCTTTTTCTTTTTCTTTTTCTTTTTCTTTTTCTTTTTCTTTTTCTTTTTCTTTTTCTTTTTCTTTTTCATGCAGTCTTATTGGGAAGAACTTTGGATTCTCTCAGTTGCTGTTCCGTGTTTATGTCTCTGTGAGGTTGGGATTTAGTTCCAGCTTCCTGCTTCAGTGAGCCAGGCTGCCTGTGTCCAGCAGCACAGCTCAAAGCCTATTTCTGATGTCTCACTGGGGCCCTGTCATCTGTCAATGTTTAAAGGTTTCAGTAATTGTGAAACACTGTAGAAAAAATGACGAACCTGGTCTAGAATTAATTCTAAGCCTAGGCTTAACGTTATCTAAGAAAAGCTCGGTGTAAATGTTGTTTTGTTTTCATCTCCGGCACTCTCTTCATGAACAATATTGTCCCATTTGATTTTTTTTTTCCATTTGTCCTTCTTTCCTAAAATTCATGCAGGAATTAATGGCAGTCTCGTAGACAGAGATATTGCAGCAGCTCTTATAGTTTCTGTGGTGGATATTAATGATTTTGTGACCATTATACTTGGTAGAATAATTTGAGGACATTCTTATATTTAGTTTTTGTTTTTTCTTTATAAGAAGACAATATTTATTGGGAAAGTATTAGGCAAGATGCTTACGTAAATGTATGTATATATATATATACACATACATATATATATACATACACATATACATGTAAAATATAAGCTTATATTTTACACATATATACACATTCACAGATGTAAAGGATAAGTATAAATTTTACAGGTGGTTTGCTACTCAATGATAAGCTACTAAAGGCTTGCTCATTCTGGTTTGGGAGGGGAAATCAGAGCAACAACCAAAGAGTAGATTCCGTGCAAGTCAAGCAAAAGATGTGCAGAGAAAAAAATGAATTTTAAACATAAAATCACAAATATGAGTGCTCCACTCCTCAAAGCAATCTGTAATGGCTGAGCAGTGTCCCAAAGTGAAGGAATTTCAGTTACAGGAAAACCTGGGAGTTTTATTTATTTATTTATTTATAATAAATAAATAAATAAGAAATGTCTATTTACAGGTGTGCTGTCAAAACAGGAAATTTTTATTAAGCAAAGGCTTTTCAGAGCCAGGCAAACTCTGGGTGTGGATGTATCTCTCTCACGTTGAACCACAGTTCAGTAAAGGAACAAGAACTTATTTATATTGTGCCAGGCAGCAAAATTCCCAGTGACTGTAACAGTGGAAGCCCAAACCTAAATGGAACCACTACACAAAACTTCCCATTGTGGGTTTTTAGGAGCCTCCCCGGGTGACACAAGAGGACCTGGATGGCTGTTGGACAGAACAAGTGGGATTTGCTCATTGGTTTTTGCTGTTAAAGCTGAGAAACGGGGCTTTGCTTCCTGGCAGCTCCTGCTCCCTCTTCCATTCGAGGACTTTGATCAGCTCCATGAACAAAGAACACCACTGGACAGCTGGAGATCCTTTTGTGAACTGACTTCTCTGATATTGACTCTGCTTTTTTAAGTTTCAACATGAGAGGACAGAGAATTAGTTGCTGCAGGGATTCTTTTATTTTGTTGTTTTGGTTTTTTTTTTTCTGCTTGTATGAACATAAAAGAGCCTTGGTTTTGTGCACATTTGGAATTCCTATGTACTCCTTAATTCTTTGTTTTAAAAAAAAAAACAAAATAAAATATATGAGGAGCTCATGCCCTTCTTTATTTTCAGTTGAGGATGCAGAACTTCCAGTGCCCATCTCAAAGGGTTGTGAAAGATGAAGCGGGGGTTAAAATGTACTGAAAAATTGCTGTTATTTTTAGTAAATTATTTTATATCATAATAAGGGGTGATCCATAGTTGTCTCTGTATATTAGGAAAACGCCAATTTTTAATTGGTTGTAACTCTCCATGCATTTTCTCTTTAGCTTTCTACACACCCCTAGCACCTGTGTGAGTTTTTAAGTAGAGATTGCCCTGATAAGTGATGTGATGCCAGTTTAGACCAGGGCCACTGAAACACATAATTACCCTAATTACCTTCTTTTAGTACCTGTGTTTTGTCATGTGCCACACACTTTATTATCCACCCTTCAAGGGTTAAGATCATTTCAGTGATCTGGAGGAACCCGAAAGAGAGTAAATCAAAATAACCTCACCTCACATAACATATTTTAATAAGAAGATTTGTTTTGAAAAATATTATTTGAATGCTGTATTCTTATTGACAGCCAAGCCCTTTCCATCATAAAGCATCTTTCTCTGCATTTATGTCAGTTTTAAACTCCATTTTGTATTGTTAAGTATTTGTCAATGGTGGATTCTTGCAATCAGTGAAAGCCAAGTGTTCTGCTTTGTTTACCTTTGCAGAAGTCATCAGCTGTGTTTTGCTGTAGGTTTAACTGTGCAACAAAATATATTTTTAAAAGGATTTTTCAACAGCGATACCATTGTGTGTTAGGTCTATATTACGTTGCAGTCAACTTGTTTTTAACTTGAACCCTTTGAAATACAGAACAATGTGTGTCAGAGAAAACTGAATGAAGAGTGTTTGGGTAATCCAGAGAATTTATTTATCCACATTCAGCAAAGGAGACGGCATTTACTCAGATGAAACACGTATTTCCTGACACTGTTCATAAACTGCTTTTCCCTTTTGTTTTCCTTCTGTTCAAGCCCTGCAATTACAGTTTTCAGGACTAGAGGAGATACCTACAATGGGATGAGACCCCTACAGCCCCAGCCGAACAAAGCTGGTCACCAGGGGTACCTTGCCAATCATAAGCAACATGACAGATACAGGTTTGGGAAGAAAACTAAATTGAATAGAACAGAATAATTCCAAATGGAAGGGACCAAAAAGGATCATCTGTCCAACTGCCCGATCAAAAATATATTATTAAGGGCACTGTGTTAATGCCTCAATCACTGCCAGGCTCAGGGTATCCCCCACTTCCCGAGGAAATTGTTCATTGTTTGACCAGCCTCTTGGTACCCCTAAGATCCAGTCTGAATCTCCCCTGACACAGCTTTAATCACTCCCATGGCTCCTGGCACTGGGTTCCAGGGGGAAGAGTGGCACATCACTCTCCGTGTCCCCTGAGGAAGCTACAGAGATCCATGAGGTGACCCCTCAGCCTTGGTTTCTCCTCAGCCACTTCTCAGAGGTTGTGCCTTCCAGCCCTGTAGATGCCTTGGAAGGGCAGCCCCCCTAGGTTCTGGCTTCTCCCATGAGAATCAAGTACCCAGAAGTCAATCCATTCCAGTTTCACTTTCCCTCAGTTTGCCTTACTGATGCCTTGGATTTTAACTTCCATATTGCTCAAATCCTGTAGTACTCAGTGTGTAACTCTGAACTGCCTTGTAACCTATGAGCTGCTGCTCTCTCAGACTGTGACAGACATAACAATCCTCTCCAGGCTGGCTCTTCAAGGACAATTCGGACTGTGCTGGGCCCAGAATATGTAAACAAACATCTTGAGAAAGGACGGGCAAACCGGGGAGAATTACATCAGTAGCTGAAGTTTTAATTGGCGAATTTATGCTGATATGCAAATGAACCAAAACCTATAACTGGGGTAAGAACTCGTGACTTGTTGTCCATCCTGGGGGTCCACCTTAGGGTGCAGTGACAGCCTGTGGCTCCCCAGGGCGTGCCTTTGAAGGCCTTCAAATAAATATCCACCTTTATTCCCTTACTCCTGTCTAGTCTCTGTTTCCAGGTAGCCCATTCAGGCATCAGTTCATGGCCAAGTTCCAAGTTCTGTAACCCCACTGGTTAAAACCCGCATTGATCCCTGTTCCCTGGCCACTCTTTTTCTATCCTCAAATTGGCCCTCATGCCCCTGGTCCCTCCTGTGTGCCACCCCTAGACCCTCAGATCATTGGATTCTCATGTTCTCTCCGCCCCTTGCTATCCTGGGATAAAACCTCATGTCCTGCCTTTGTTCTTGAGTTCCTCGCTCTGTCCCTTCCAGCGTGGGGTCAAACCCAGCTGGGAACTGATGCCTGAATGGGCCTCCTGGAAAGAGAGACTAGACAGGAGTAAGAGAATAAAGGTGGATATTTATTTGAAGGCCTTCAAAGGCACGCCCTGGGGAGCCACAGGCTGTCACTGCACCCTAAGGTGGACCCCCAGGATGGACAACAAGTCACGAGTTCTTACCCCAGTTATAGGTTTTGGTTCATTTGCATATCAGCATAAATTCGCCAATTAAAACTTCAGCTACTGATGGAATTCTCTCCGGCTTGACCCCCTTTCTCAAGATGTTTGTTTACATATTCTGGGCCCAGCACAGTCCGAATTGTCCCTGCAGAGCCAGCCTGGAGAGGTTTGTTATGTCTGTCACAGTCTGAGAGAGCAGCAGCTCACAGGTTACAAGGCAGTTCAGAGTTACACACTGAGTACTACAGGATTTGAGCAATATGGAAGTTAAAATCCAAGGCATCATAATAAACATGAGGAGCCCCTCCTGGCCTTCGTAGCCTTATTTCCATCGGCTGTGCGTGCGAGAGTAGTGGTCTTCCCCTCCCCGACCCTGCTGCCTCCCTCTGCTTTGGGAGACTCTCACAGAAGGTCGCGGTGCCGAGCCTGCCCGAGCCGCACCGTGACACAGCCCTGCCTCCAGAGTTCTTCAGGCAGGTGTATCCCAAATCTCTGCAATCCTTTCACATCTGTCCTTCAACCAGTTCTTCACTCTGTGCATCATGAACCTGCTTCTCCCACAGAGGGACAGCTTGGCCAGAGGGATGCTGTGAAGGGCAGTATCAAAACCCTTACTAAGAACCAGGAAAACTACAGCCAGTGCCTCTTCTTCAGGCATGGAGCTGTGACCTTATCACAGTAGGAGAACAGGTCAGTTAAGGGGGGACCTGCCTTTTGGGAGCCCATATTGATTGTACAATGGCCTTTCAATAGCAGCCAGGGTCATTTCTCCATGTTTTATCCAGGTGCTGAGTTTAGACTCCCAGCTCTGTAGCTCCCTGGGGTCTTCTCCCATGTCCTTCTTGCAAATTGCAGAATGGGGCTTGTTCAGCTCAGTCTCCTGGAGAAGAGAAACTTTGGGGTGACCCAATTGTGGCCTTCCAGTGCCTGAAGGAGCTGATAAGAAAGAGGGAGAGAGACTGTTTACGAGGGCCTGGAGTTCCAGGACAAGGGGGAATGGCTTCCCACTGCCACAGGGCAGGGTTAGATGGGATATTGGGAAGGAATTGTTCCCTGTGAGGGTGGGGAGGCCCTGGCACAGAGCGCCCAGAGAAGTTGTGGCTGCCCCTGGATCCCTGGAAGTGTCCAAGGCCAGGTTGGAGGGGCTTGGAGCAACCTGGGATTAGGGAAGGTGTCCACTTCCACTCTTCCTTATCCCTGATATCCCTGTCTTCCTCCTGGCACAAAACAGATACTGGACTTAACCTCAGTCATGCACGTCAGGACTTTTGAAGTTCTGTTTGCCAGCTCAGGTTACTCCTCTATGAAAAGTTAAAAGTGCATTTCATAATCCCATGAAAAGGTTTCTTCCCAATATTTTCAGAATATAGCACCTTCAGAACATAGCACCTTCATCTGTACTTAAAAGCTGTCCCCTTATCTCAGTCAGAAAATTCAAACTTCACCTTGTATCAATGGAATAATGCATTTTTTAAATACAGAAAAAGGAATAAATCAGCTTCCTCGTGTTTACTCAAAAAAAGGAATAGCAATCCTTGGACTCCCATCTGCACTCTTTGTTTCCTTCTCTTTCCTTTCTCTATTATATTTATATATCACAATCTTTGCATTCTTCTTTCACCATAATTATCTTTCTTTCAAGTATTATTTGTTCTTATAACTCCAGTCCATACCATGTACTTTTTTCTTAACACAGGCCGCAGAGTTCACTGGAATCTGGAAGAAGGTTCCCCATTTTTCAAGGGTCTCTGGGGGATTTCTGGACAGGACAAGCTTATCTTTTAACATTTGTAATTTTTGCCACTCTAAATACTATATTGCCACTGCCTTCCTGAACAGCTCATAGCTGTTTATGACTGCTTGCTCTCTTCCAATCCAAAAAACATTCCTTTTATTGGCAGAAGTATCCTCCTTATGCTCAAATTAATGGTTTCAAAAAGCCCTGAAAGATCCAATCATATCTACCCCTTTGATCTTTGCACTTGGTCTATTTATTCTCAGATTTTCTGTGCTATACTAAGTGTTCCCCTTCCTTTTTGTTTATTCTCTGCATTGGTTTACATGTTATTGAATCCATACAATTCCACAAGATTTTATTGCATATTACAGCTAGTTTTTAGGAGGGGGTAGGGGTGAAACAAAGATCAAAATACACAACAGTAATAGAGGATTAAAAAAAAAAACAAAACAACAACAACATAACATAATGTGCCATTTTTGAATAAAAGCCTCCAAAATACTGTCTGAAGTCATAAGACCTCTTGAAAACACACAAAGAGAAATGTATCTCACCTTTACTGACAACTGAGCTAAAACTCAATTTTCATTTATCTGGAGCTCTGTATGCAGTAGAGGGGACTATTTGCCAAGTGAATTCAGCGGCTGAGGTACGAATGTATGAGAAGCTTCGTTAAATGAGAACAAATATCTCCGCAGTGTACTGCTGTGTTTTGGACAGGAGCACAGAGGAAGGGAAGGTACCAGCCAGCCAGACCTTTGGGCTGTCCAGGCTGAGGCATCATCTGCCAGAACAGCAAGGGCACTCTTACCAGTTCTGAGCTTCTCAAAACTCTCTAGAGCATAGATTTCATGGGATGTTTCCACAGATATTTCTCCAGTTTCATTATACAGCCTGAGAAAAAATTATTTTCGCCTCAGCGTATTTAAATGTTCTGCAATGATATTGCTAAATTACTGTTCTCAGATTTCGTATTTTGATGCTTTTTCTCCTCCTATCACTGAATGTTTCACCCCTGGCAGTTCTTTTCTAGATGAGGAGCCTTCCGTTAGTATGTGAAAGAATTAATTTGATCTCCATCACCCTCACAGCCCATCCCCATATCTCTTTTACTTATTTCACCTTATTTTCTGAGGTCCTAAAGCAAAGCTACATGTAACAGGCAAGAATTCTGATACTTGCTTAGTTTTTCACATACTGTTTGTTTCTGAGTGCTACAAACTGACTTACTCATTGAACTATATAAAGACAAAAACTTCTGAAAATGGAAATGTCTGTTGTTACCTTAAACTAATGAGGAGGTTCTGATTTATGGCAACAGCACCAGCGCTGGGTGTCCTGCAGCACAGATTTATTTACGAGCGCAGATGGAAAGATCTGTTTGTGCAGTTAAGTGCTCATTGCATACAAAGCAGCTGCTTAGGAGTGCCTGGGGTGAAAATGCTGATTGGGGTGCTAATAAATTATTCCAACTGAACTCTGAGCAGAGAGGTCTTTTCACTGGTGCAGATGATGTTGAGCATCTGTGTCTTCTCCAGTAACTACTCCCGACCCCCACTGGCCTGTGGGCAATGTTACACAACAAAAACCCTGTGGGCAACATCCAGTTTTGCTCTCCTTGTTACCTTCAACTTTAAATTTTCATTTTCTGTGGCTCCCAGCAATTCTGCTGTCTCTTGAAAGCAACACGTTTCTAGAGAGCTGAGCAGGAAGGAGGAGCACACGGAGACAGACAGGGATTTTCTCACTCCAATCCCACGTGCCATTTGCATGGTTGTGCCTGGAAGGGATCGGATCACTTCTGCATTGATAAATCTGAAATGGAAATCAGAACTGCTCCATCCGAGTAGAGGCTGGCACTAAATGCTGATGCTTGTCAACACCACAGAGTGCTGTGTGCCTGTCACATACTCATTAATCCCTTCTACCTGCTGTGTCTGTACCAACTGACACGTGAAAGCTGCTGCTCCTCTTCAGCAATAAAAGTCAGGAAAAGCTGAGGAAAAAGCTCTTTGGCACAAGACATACTTAAATACTGTCTTTAAGTTATGACTTGGTTTGTTTCCATAGATCAGTGTCTTGGTTTGAAAGACAGGTGTCGCCAAGGAAGGCAGGAATGGAAAAAGTCGGACCACCCTCCCCTCTGAATTATTATAATTTTGAAATTAAGAGGCTTTCAGGCAAAGATATGGAAAGAGAAATAACAGTTCTTTACTAGTACATATAACAAGACAAATAAACAACAACAGCAACAGCAAACAAAACCTGAGGCCCAGTCGCAGCCCTCTCTCGGCCGCAGGCGCCTCCCCTTCAGTGCAGTTCCTGTGGCAGCCTCCAGGGGCGCTGTTGGTGCCCAGCCAGGCAGGGGCGGTGCTGTGGTTCCCCCGCGCCTGCAGGGGGCACTGTGGCTCAGCCACATCTCCGTCACGCCGTGATGGTGGGCGGGACAGATGGAACCAGGGCTTCCTTTACCAACTCACAGCGGGCAGCCAGGCCCAGTGCCCCTCCGGAGGGCAAAAGGGGCATAGCAGGCACCTCAGAGCAGCAAGCTGAAACAAAAGGGACCAGTGGATCACAGAGTGTCAATACAAAATGTATCAGAAACTCTGCGGCTGTGGCAGGAACTGTGGGGTGTCCCTGTGTCAGATGGCGGTGTAGCCACAAATCTCTGAAGCAGCGGCAGAGAACAGCGGGGCCAGGCGGGGAGCCGCTCACCAGTGAGGCTGATCCCTGGACCCGGGCTGTGCAGAGGAGGCTGCCCCTGCAGGGACCTGGGTGTTCCCGAGTCCTGGCACACCACACACTGGCGCTGGGCTCACAGCAGCAGGGAAGCAGAAAAGCAAGCCAGCCAGCCTAGGCACAGCGCCCAAGGGAAAGAAACAAAAAGAAACAGGCAAAACCCACAGAACAAGAGTATCAGAGACACCAGCTCCATGGCCAGCCGAATCACCCCTGTGGAAGGAAGGAGCTGCCTCTTGCCCCAGCCCCAGCTCTCCACAGAAAACCCCACTGCTGAGGCTGATCATGGGTTATTTAGGTCAGAGAGAGAAAGAAAGAGTCTTCATCTGTTGCCAAAAGGTGTTTATTGCAAGGCAGCGCCATCAGTCTCGCAAGGGTGAAAAACAGCAGTTCATAAGAGCATAAGGCAGGAGCAGCACGAGCAGCAGCCTAAGTAGTTAGAGGCAGCATTCTTCTAAGGTGTTCTTCACTCTTCATTCTTCGCTTGGTGTGGTTTGCTGCATCCTGGGTGTAGTATGCTGCATTCCAAATTTCTCTAAGAATTCCAAGGCATTATATTTGCTTATTGTCCAATTAACTACTAACACGGTTCTGTATTGATAGTTTTGCACCTATCCTCTCTCAAAACAAATATGCATATTTTTTACACAAAACCCACGCATGTGATTATGTGCTCTATCCTCCAGTTTATTGTGTTCCATTCCTCTATCTAACTATGTTATGCTATGTCTGTGTTTGACTAAGGAATAATCAAACTATGGATAACCATATCATTCTATGGATAACTGTATCATTAAACTTTGCACTGGAGAAAAGGACACTTTGGTCACTGACTGGTTCAGCTTCTTATGTTCAAGGCACTTTAAGGCATTTTCTGCTTGCTAATAACTCAAAGCTAAGGCTTTGCATTTTTCTGTCTCCAACACCCACCTGGCTCTCACTCATCACGATAATCATGGGACCAGTGGAATGAGGTGGGGGGGGGGACGACAGTGACCGCCCTGGACAAAAACAAAAACAAAAACAAAAACAAAAACAAAAACAAAAACAAAAACAAAAACAAAAACAAAAACAAAACAACAACAACAACAACAACCCCAAAAATGGTATGGAATAAAAAACCATCCCCAAGATGAGCACCTACTCCAAAGAGATGTTTCCCCCTTCCTGGTGTACCTTGGAGCTCACATCTCCCCCGCATGAAATGTGAAGGGGAAAGTGTTTGATCCTGTCTTAATTCCTCTCAGACATGTTGCTGACCTAGAATTTTTCTTCCATGACTCTTCAAGATCTAATAGATCTTTGAGTTTTGTCCTCTTAGTATTTCTCTTTTTATAAATTCTTGTTTCTCTCCTTTTTTTTTGTTTCTCTGTTTTTGCTTATGTCTTCTCCTGCTAAGAAAATAAATTCTCTCCTCCTTAATCTTTCTACTTTGAGAAGCATTCACCAGATGCCTTTTCTTTGTAATGAGAATATATAAATGGAAGGTGTATTTTTTAATGCACCCACCAGAAAAAAAATAAGCAGGAGAGGCTGAAATGTATTTTTTCCTGATCAAATCCACCATGTGACCCTCAAATCCTGGGAATCTCAATTAACAAGTTTTATCTTGATTGTATGAAGTCACTAAAGAGCAAGAGCAGTGTTGGGATGTTTTTGAGACATTGCCAACATGGATATTCACACTTCAACTCTTGTTTTCTGCTCCTATTACTACTGGGTTCTTGTTCTCTTTAAGTAAAAAAAATAATCTAGATTGAAAATCAATGTTTTCTGTTTGTGTATTCAATAGACAAACTACAAAAGCAGATATTAAAAAAAAACCCCTCTCCAAGTCAAATGCAACAAAAACTATAAATAGAAGTAATTAATCACACATATGTTCAACCTGGAAGGCACTTTTGACTCAAAATTTCTCTGAAACCAATTTTTTTTTAAGGCTCTGATTTTAGGATTTGCCTCTTCCTGCTGAAAGGAACCTGGAGCATGTGGCAGAAAGGTCTGAATTAGCAATGATGCCATTTTCAGTTAATAAGACATTCTCTCAGTTTCCAATAATTAGAAGCTCTCAGATTCATTCAGTCCTGCCACTCTCAGTGACAGAGACATTTAATCAGCCACTCAGAAAAAGCTCCCATTTTTTGTCTAATAAAACATAAAGAAACTCTTTCAGTTATTAAGTTAGGACTTCTGTGCTACATTTTCTATTTTTCACCCCATTTGTTCCACCTGGAAAGTGGAACTGGCTGAGGTGGCTGCCCTCACCTGCAGAGATGGAGTTGAAGCCTTAAATTGCACGTATTCATTGTTTTTGTTGATTGGGTTGGGGTTTTTTATGTGTGAGAGTAACTCTGCATGTTTCATTTATTATTTTATCACCTTTTCCTGTTTGAAATTGCCAGCATTATGCTGAGAACAGAGAAACTGAGATGGCAAAATGCAGTTTTCTAAAAGCATCAACTGAAATGTTTCCACAGGGTCTTGCAACTATTAACAGAAATTAGCTGTGGTTTTTACAGAGTTATCAGCTTTCATGATACTCACCAGGGGAGGTTTAGGTAGGACCTGGAAAGGGTGCTCAGGCCTTGGCAGGGACTGCCCAGAGAGGTTTGGAGTCCCCATCCCTGGAGGTGTCCAAGGAAGGCTTGGAGGTGGCACTGAGAGCTCTGGGCTGGGGACAAGGTGGGGTCGGGCACAGCTTGGACTTGATGGCCTTGGAGACCTTTCCCACTCTCAATGATTCTGTGATTCTACTTGGCTGCTCACTTGAAATTTTTGATAAAGCATAAAAATGAATTATAAAATTTAAGAACTAAATGGAAAAGATGTGGATCAGGACAAGGTGATGTCAGTTTTGCTGTCAAAGGAGAGGAAAAAATTACCTGGGTTTCCCCATAACTCTGTGATAGCAATCGGCAGCCAGTGCTAAGGAGGGATTATACACATGAGACAAGACCATGTTTGCACCAGAAAATCATATAATGCTCACAGAAAGGAGTAGCTAATAAAGAAAAAATCATGGAAGCAAAGAGAAGAAAATGCAATCACAACATTTCTTTTCTGTTTAAGTCATATCCAATGTTTTCCTGCATCTGTCCATGACTGTGAGACCTAATGGCACTGGGGTGGAGCCCAGAGAGGGCTGAGATCTGCTCAAAGTACTTGTGATCCACAAGGTTTAATTACACTGATATTTTGGTTGAAGAATAGAGTCTGCTGGTTTCAATGACCCTTTCCAGTTGTATTGGGAAAAGGTCAAAGCCTTCCTTTTGAAGAACACTCTGAGTTCTCTTTCTGTGTTGAGTCCCTTTCATTAGCTTGTGTATGGATATAATAACTCTATATCTTGTTTTTATAATCTGATAAAGACCAGCAAAAATGGCTGTATCAATGTAATGTTTAATGAACCCTCCAATGTCCTTCTGAGCAGATATTTGTGTTTTACTGGGTTCTTCCATTAGCTACCACCAATATTTGCAATAATATTACTGAGATTAGGATCTCTGCCTGCAGGAGTACAGCTTGGAGGTAAATTGTTTATAATCCAAGTAAAATGTCTGGCCTTTTTGGGACAAAAAGGGAAAAACCTCATTAACAAAGACTGAGGAACAGGTGGTTGTGAGCAAGGCTGAAGTGCACACCCAGGGCCATGTGGATTTGCAGATCCTGCCAGGAGAACACAAGGCATTTGCATCCTGTGGGAGCTGGAGCTCGGATTTCCATCCCCATCCTTGCACACAGGCTGCAGTGGTGCTGTGCCCCATGCAGAGCTCTGCTGCTGCCACTGCCATCGCAGAAAATCTTGGGGAATGGCAATCTGTTATTCCCAGGAATTTTTAGCAATTGTATTGTAAATAGCAGTGCGTAATTTTCTTTCGTCATAAAACTTTCAAAAATGAATTTAATTTCAGGTCATGCAATAAGCACCAAGTGTGCTCTATACTGATTTCAAAGCTACAAGATGATCTATCAATTTTTCAGCAGGCATGAAATGAATTCCAAAGTTTATGAGCTTTTGCTCCCTTCCCTCTGACTTACTAGGGACAAATATGTGATTTGGAGTGAAAATTACAATGGGATGTTTTTTCATCATCGGGGTCTTCAAATGAAAAGCAAATGTGGTTATTGCAGGTAATGTTACTGACTCAGGGAATAGTTACTGTGGGAACTGAAGCCAAACTGAAGCCACAGCACCCCCGCCATAAACCTTCCTGCCTAATTTGCTCATTGCTCCGGTCGCAGCGCAGCTGCGTGGGAATTCTTGGCACCCAGGAGCACTCCATTTTCATTCCATCTCAACACTCAAGAGCAGAAATCTTTTTAAGGCAGTCCTGCAGTGCTCATTTAGAGTTAATAACCAATCCTCCTGGGGCCCGGCGTTGTGGGGAGAGGCAGAACGCAGTGCTTTAGTGGTGCAGCTGTAGTGCTGGAAAGAGCACATAAAAAGGATAAATCTATAGCATCACTTTTCCTTCTGCTGGAAATAAATAGCAAAACATGCTACTTCTTGGGGTTGAGTAGAGAACAGCATTAAAGAGTAGCACAACAGTATTTTTATATGCTGCTGGAGAGGGTGATGGGTCTGAGAAGTCAGAATTCAGGAACAGTGCTGAGTGCTGAAGGCAAGAGGATAAATGGAAACCTTCACCCTTTTTTTTTTTTTTTTTAACCCTAACTAAAGCTTGGAAGCCCTCCTCTTGGAAGTGGCTTTTGATTTCTTAATTAAAAAAAATTTAAAATTATCTTTTTTAGACCTCTACAACAAAAGAGAGCTAGACTAAGAAATCTGTACCTCAGGTAAGAAGAGAAAACTGGCCTTGATTTTTGCTGTAAACTGTGGAGCTGACTGTTTTACATCATAAAATAATGTCTACGAATTTAGTTATTACTAACAATTTTTCGTTATCTAAACACTAGAATTTTTTTAGAGAATCATGCAAAACACATTTTTTTAGAACACAGGGTGTAAAAAATACTTTCCTCCTGCATTTCCTTATTATCTGTTAAAAGTTATATATAGAACTATATCTTATGTTTGCATTTAGTACAAGACTTGTGTAAACCTGGACCTGTTTGCAAACAGGCCTGACTTCCAATGTGTGCATAGAACTTTAGTTCATGTCCTCAAGTTTATTCTTCTTTTTTGAAAGTCTAAAGGTCCCATTTCCTTGATTTTCTTACAGTTTTCTCTTATAGCTTTCTTTAGAAAGCAGGAAAAGGACCACTTAGATTAGCAGCTGTACTTTTTTCATCACTGCAAGAATAGCTTGGCAATATCCTTAATTTTCTAATAAGGAGAGCAAAGTGGTTACATAGCAACAAAATTTAAATCCTTATAATTTGGGTATTTTGTTTGACAGAACCGCATTGACAATGCTAATTTAGGGGTTTGATGTGTCTATAAGAATAGTTGCTAAGGTTTTCAGGACTCAAGCTTTTGGTTCTTTATTTAATAAAGTTTGACAGGTCCATTACAGCTCTGGACACAGGAGAATTAAAAATAAGATTGGATAAATGTTATGTCTTGTGTTTTTCACAGGATCACAGAGTATCCTGAGTGGGAAGGGACCCATAGGATCACCCAAGTCCAATCCCTGGCCCTGCACAGACCCCCCAACAATCCCACCCTGGGCATCCCTGGTTGTCCAAACCCTCCTGGAGCTCGGGCAGCCTTGGGACTGTGCCCATTCCCTGGGGAGCCTGGGCAGTGCCCAGCACCCTCTGGGGAAAGAACCTTTCCCTGAGATCCAGCCTGACTCTGACCTGACACAGCTCCAGCCATTCCCATTGACATGTTAATTAAATCAAGATCCACTGCTGAATGAAGGATCCTTTGTAAGAGTTGTCATTATTTGTTAATTAATTTAATGTTCAGTAACAGTCAAACTTTCCAACCTCTGAGATCATTTTAAAATAGAATTCACATTAAGTGCTCTCCAAGTTTCCTTAAAATATAAGCCATTCTCAGGAGATTCGAATTCCTTATGTATTTTTTTTATTTTTACTGAAGAGCTTCAATATATTTTCCTGAACCTCTTTGTGATATGCAGTAACCCAATTAAAGTCTACTGCCATGGTTTTAGAGATAATAGGTTTCACTTAAGAGAGATCATGCTCTCTGCCAAAGGGCTAAAAAGAGAAGAAGAGCTCTGAAGTACGTAGGCACTGAAGTTTTAGATGGAAAAATTCTACATGTTATTCCCTAAATCAAATCTTTGCTTATGAATCTGGCAGATGTATTTTAAATATCTAAAAATGATAGAGCTTTACATTTGTTAACCATATCATTACAATTAACTCATTAGTCATATCGAGATGGTGCCAGAACACACGCTTTTGGTTACATCTCACGTTGTACCCTGAGACGGTGTCATGAGAGGAGCCCTGGAATGAGGCGCCTGAGGCTCCCGAGCGCCCTGCACGGAGCCCGGAGCGCCCTCCTGGAGGGGGACGGCGCCGCACGGGCACAGCTGCAGCGAGCGCAGGCCTTGCAGATCGGGGCAGATCAGGGCTGCCTGCAGCTGATCCAGACCATCCCCTTCGGCTGGGCAGGCTTCAGAGTCCGAGCTCTCTGCCCGTGACTCTCACGGCAGGGACCCTGGGGCCCTCTCCTCCTCAGCGCTGCAGCTCAGCTCTGTGTCTTCTGCCCACTCTGTGATGGGCCAGACCTGAGATCCTCGTCCCATAGCTCTGCCAGGAGTGCCCTCGCTGCTGGCCCTGCCCAGTGCCCGAGATCTTCCACCCGGCTGGGCAATGGGCCGGGGGGCAGCAGGGGCTGTGCGGGGCCGCTGCCCGGCTCTCTGCTGCTGCCGCCTGCGCACCAGAGGCAGCAGAAGCTGCTGCCTTTGCCACCTCCTGTGCCCGGGCAGTGTCACTCACGTGCTCCTCCTCATCCTCTGGAGCTCCAGCCGGGGCAGCAGCTGCTGGCTGGGTGTCCGTGGGAGCTGCTGGGGCAGGAGATGTGCTGGGCAGGTCAGCGCCGGCCTCTTCTGCCTCCTGCGAGCTCAGGGCTCCACCGTGAGCGCCGGGCAGAGGGCCTGGAGCCAGAGGGGGTCCCTGCTGATGTCGTTGAACTTCTTGTGCCAGCGCTCTTGGAGCTTGCTGTTTTCCCCACGGGACACTGATTGATCTGTGTCTTGGAGAAACAGCTCCAGGAGTTGTCCTAGGCCGCTGTAATGCTCCAGTTCCTTTGGGTCATTAGATCCAGACTCAGAGAGGCTCTCCTCCCCGTCACTCCCGGCTCGGTGATCATCAGAGCAGTGCTGCTCCTCTCTCCCAGGCTCTCGGAGCAGTGCCATCCCTGCCCACAGCCCCAGCTCTCCCAGCTGGCCATTCCAGGCGCTGGGGATGCGGCCGCGGTCCATGGGATGGTGTGAGGTGGAGGCCTCTGTGCCGCCGTGAGGGGCTCTGCTTGGCAGAGCTGGGCCATGGCCGGTGGCTGGAACCAGCTGGGAGCGGCTGGGACAGGAGTGTGTGAAGAGTGCTGACGCAGCTCTTGGCTGCACTGAAGTGCAAGGCTGCACTGAAAGTGGGCTTCCCCGAGAGGTCCACAAGAAGGGCAGCAACTCACTGGCCCACGGCAGCAGAGAAAGAGCGAGGTTGTAGTCCAAAGATGTCAGCAAGGATAAAGAGGCAAAGGAGGCCCTTTAGCTCGGATTCCGTCAGGGCTTTATTCTCCTCCAGTGGTTGAGGCCCGAAGAGACCGCTCTCCCCTGTGCAGGGGCTTTTGAAGAGGGGTGGATCTCAGGGAATGACAGCTGTTAAGCCAACAGGGTAACCACAGGGGAGGAACATATCTGAATCATCCCAATAGGGAGACAGGGAGAGGAGAATTCTCCAGAGGGTGGGCAGGGGAAGGGAATGACTGACACCTCAGGGGTGATACAGCTTCAGGTAAGGGGTGGAGAAGCAGGGTATGATGGACACGGGTGAAACCAAGTACCTGGGGGGAAATAGGAATGAACCAGCTAATACAGAACAGACTAACAACAAACCATAAAACTAACCACATCAGAGTGCGGTGACAGAGCTGTCACACAGCTGCTCGCAGTGACAAATCAGTGGCTGCAAATTAAATCAGTGCATGGGCCACAGCTTTAAAAAAGTGTGTTTTCACATCATGCACCGCTGTAAAGTTGTAGAAGGCCTCTCTACAGGCCTATATTATTTCTTATATAATTCCAAATTACAAGGAATTGTGGAAAATTTTTTAAAAAATCATTTTTTGGCTGTAAGTGTAATAGTTGCTATAATATCATGGATGTTTTTAAATTACAAGGGTATTACCACATGCTGAGGGGGAAGGTTGCTCCATCCTTTTCCTGCTCTTGTTCTCTCTGACCAAGGACCAGATTTGCAGCAGAGCAGCAGAGCTGGCCCAGTTCTGAAAGCAAACACTTCCACAGGGTACAGGGAAAAGGAAGGAAAGAGGACTGGACTGGGGAAAAAAATAGGTTTGGGATACAGATAAATAAGAGAGAATTGGATTGCAGGTTAGAAGTGAATCAGAATGTCACAAAACCCATCTGTTGTTCATGGATCATAGTGGGTTCCAGGCGGGAGGATAAGCCCAGGCATGTCTGGGAAAAAAATAAAAGTCTTACTAAGAGTGAGACCTCAGGGTTGGGGAGCAATATATAAATAGGAGAGAAGTGATAAAAAAGCAGAGGTGAGGATAAAGGAACAGAAATGAAGTGACTGGAGAGAGGGGAAAAACACAATCCTGTGTTGTTTAGACACTTAAGCCAACAGAGAAAATAAATAGTTAATGTACCCCTATGAATTTTTAAAACCTGTCCAGAGGTGCTGCTGCTTTTCCCTCGTGCCAGATACCATTCCATGGTACATATGCCAGTGCAGTTTCGCTTTGTTCCAATCCCTCTTTCGCATGAGGACTCCACCCCAGATGCTACACTCCACCCCTCAATTCAGTCCACTTCAGGAGTTTCCACCTTTATCCGTAATTTATCATCGCTTGTTCAAACAGGAGTTTAATTTATCCTTAGAAATGAACTCAGGATAAAATATTGATCACTCTGTAAACCTGATCCCATCATCCTCCATTGGGTTTGGAAGTTTCCATAGAGATGACATTTTCTGCTATGGCTTGTGCCATTTTCGAGTTCCAGCTGGGCTGCAAAGGAGCAAATGCAGCATCAGAAAGGAACCACCTTCTGCAAATTCCAAGAAAAAATTAGGTTGAATTTCTTTAATATTTGATTGGGTTACAAATCATTCCCAAATGCCTTCATGATCACAGCACTCCATCTGGATGCATCAGATAAATAAAATATGATAAAGGATCTGTTCCCACAGCTGCTGGGAAACAAAGAACCCAAGTGTAAAGACCTTTTCCTGAGCCAGAGAAGGCAGAGAGGATTTATTTACAGTTATACACACACGCACCAGAGAATCCCCCTAGAAAATCAGGATAGAGGGCCCACTGAAAAATGCAGAGGCTCTTGCATACGTGACCTACGCAACACTAAGTTTAGGATCAAGACCTATGAAATGAAAATATTGGGCTGGTTGGGAAAAAGTTTTCCTTCCACCAAATTTAAGAATTCCATGATTTCCTCTTTTAGGATGCAGAGTAAACCACAAGAGAACTGACACAGTTCTAGGGGCAAAGCAAAAATCTCCAGAGATGAGCCGTTGGAATACAATTTCAAAAATGGCTGAAATGTTCACATAGCTCCAGTTTAAACTGGGAAGTTACAAGAGGAAGTAATGAATATTGCAGTGAAGGAGGGTTACGGGGAAGGAATTGTTCTCTGTGAGAGTGGGGATGCCCTGGCACAGGGTGCCCGGAGAAGCTGTGGATTGGGCGTGGGACTGGATGGGTTTAAGGTGCCTCCAACTCAAATCAGTCTGGGATTTTGTGATCCTATGATCTGAAAAAGGAAGCAAATCTTTTGCTAATGGCGTAGAACTAATGTAGAGCAGTAAAATGTCCTGCGAGCTGGGTTTGTGGTTGCCGTCTGCAGGGCTGTCCAGGACCAAGGATGAACAAGTTGGGTTGGAAGGGGCCTCAAAGCCCACCCAGTGCCACCTCCTGCCATGGGCAGGGACACCTCCCACTGTCCCAGGTTGCTCCAAGCCCCATCCAGCCTGGCCTGGGACAATTCCAGGGATCCTGGGGCAGCCACAGCTTCTCTGGGCACCCTGTGCCAGGGCCTCCCCACCCTCACAGGGAGGAATTTCTGCTATATCTATAGAATCATAAAATGGTTTGGGTTGGAAGGGACCTGAAAGATCATCTCATTCCAATCCCTCCTTCCGCATTATTCCAATATATTGATTGATATTCATAGAGAGGAATCAATGATACTTGCTTCTTTAGCTAGGAAATGGGTTTTTAAAAAGTGGAATATGAGAATATTATAGGATAGAAATAAAAAAGCCACACATAAAAAGACCCCAAACCAAACCAATAAAGAAATAGATAAAAAAAGAGAACAATTTATTTCTTTTGGTACAGGAATGGAGAGCAGTAAGCAAATTATTAGGGAGCAGATGGGAAGAAGGCATAAAAATCTAACTTGTAATGCAAAAAAAAAAAATGTTGGTGCTATTTTGGGAACTAGGACTGTGTTCGGATTTGTACTGCAGAGGCTGCCTGGGATCTGGCCCACAGGAAGGAGTGAACATCTGTGTTCTGCGGGTGGGCCAGAGTCCATGGATTTTTACAGATCTCCTGCTGTGATGTGAGAAGGAAGATACTGTCCTGCTGGGTGGCATTTGAGATCCCCTGGAATAAGATAAGGATAAATTAGTGTTTGTTAGCTACGAGACCAGGCACATAAACACAAACTCCGAGTGCCACGTGCTGTATTTGGCCTGGGGGCCTGAGGTGTTGACTCCCAGGACTCCTCCATGGGCTCCCTCCCATCCCAAAATCTGCAGCCAAAATCTGCAAGACAGTTAATAATTTTTTTTTTCTTTCCCACCAACGATGGACTGAAATGTTCTGCTTTAGTCAGGAAAGGCTTTTCCAACTGCAGGTGGGACTGTAGAGGGTTAGAGCTGTCTGCATTTTGACTCATGATTGTTAATCCAGTATAAATCCAAGCTTGACCAGTCTTTATGGTTGTCTTTGAGGCGACAGGAAGAGTTAATTGTCTATGTTTGAAATTTCTTGTTCTTCAGGACAACATTGGGACTAATGATAGAGAATATATCATTATATATTACCTATATAAATTACCTAGAGAATATATCCAACCCTTTTTATCCAGCCTTTTGCAAAGGAATCTTACAAGAAAAAACTTTCATCAGCAAGAATGAACAGTGATGATAAAATACAGAAATTAGTCTGAGCATGCTGTGTGAGGTAAGTCACCTTTTCAAGAGCAGGGGGAAAAAAGGAAAAATGAAAGATACTTCTGCTGTAATCAGTAAAACTGGGAATCATTCCTGATTTTCAGTAATTTGAATGTTTCCACAATAATCTCTGTTATCTGAAATAACTGTTAGGGAAGGACTCTGCTCATGGGACAAAAATACTGGTGAAAAATTATAGTTCTTGCTTCAGGTTCCAGTATAAACTTGGATGAAATTCCTGAAGAAATTTAACCAGGCCCCATTTTTACAGACGCAAAAATTATAGTAACGATGGCTCCATTTTAGTGCAATGGGAACGTCCCATGGCACTTCTTTGGAAAAGGGAATCTCGGGGATTTTGGAGCTGCCAGGACATGTCTGTTCAGAAAACGAAGCCTCAGACTTGCTCACTGCTCTCTAGTGTTTGATAAAAACTGGTTTAAACACAAGATCCTAAGAATCTCCCCCAGTACTAGGAAATTATAGGAAGCATTTCCCAAGTCCACGATGGAGGTGGGAATTGCTGTTTCTTCAGCTGGCTTTGGCTCAAGGTTTTCGTCCCTGAGTTTGACTTTCATGAGTTCACATTAAGCAAACTTGAATGGGACCAATGGGTCATAAAATCCTTTTGGGTTGGTAGTCAGCTCCATAGAGGCAAATGATGGAATAACAAGGACTTTGACAAGGTCTTTGCATTTCCACAGAAGAACTATACAGTATTATTTTATTCTTCTGGTAAGGTAAATAGAAATTTTCTGCATTATTTTTAATTGAATGGACTGATGCCAAAAACCTGACTGTAGAAATCCCTGTTTCTAATGAAAAAGAAGTAAGCCCCTAATGCTGCTGGCAGCATCAGCTAAAAAAAGAAAACCACTTAAGCTCAGATTAAAATAATTTTCCATTCCAGGAAAATCTGAGAATTCAAAGGTGTGTTTGTTGGGTTTTCTTTCTCATAGAAAGACTCCATAATTTAAAAATATATAAGCAATTACTCAACAATGGGGAAAAGGCAAGATCTGATAAATCAAATGTTCTCTCAATAATTTTGAAATATAAGGTATTTATATAGATTTTAACAGATTGATTTTACTGCAGTAATGCATTATTATTTGATTATGACATTCTAGTGATAGCCAGGTCAATATTTAGAACATTTTAAAGGCCTAACTTTTGCAGTTTTCAGTCTGTGCAATTTACAGTGTCAGATTTTTTACTTTCTTTCACCTTAGAGAAGCATCAGTGGCTCCAAAGAGGATTTTTGAAATATTTCCAATGAGATGTAGGACTTACAGCCACGTCTGTTGTTTGAAGTCATGGGAAAACTCTTGGCTGATAAAAATCTTTCTGAGTTTTAGTTTCTTGTTTATCACATAAGATAGGAATTTTTTTCATGACCAGTAACATGTGGATTTTTTTTTTAATGCTAAATACGTTGTTCTCTTTAATCCTGGTCATTAATAACCTATAATTTTATTAATGAAATAAAATAGGCAGACAACTGAAACTTGGGAAAATTCAACCACATGACTTGGAATGAATTTTTTTTTTCTCTTTTTCTATGCCTATACACAGGTATAGAACTGTGTAGGTTTTTTATTTATGTCTATATATACACATTATGTAATGCTAGAAACTGCAAAGTCAGAAAGACTCAGAAACTTTTGGCTTAGTGCAATCAATTGGGTTTTGTTCAGGCAGTTCAGGATCTGCCTTAACTGCAGCAGAGGAAAAGCGTTATCAAATGTTCTTTTATCTGAAGAGTTTAATTCCACATCTTTTGATTATTATTATGCTTTCCATTTGTATATTTCTACGAGATTAAATGCAACACAATGTCTCAACCTTGACCTTCACGGGAATTAAGCAGTTGCATTAAACAGGTGATAAAGCAGTTTAATCGTTAGTGGATGTGGGGTTTTCTACCTAAATTTTCCCATTCCTGTGCTAAATGCAAAGACTATGGATATTTCTGAGGTATCTAACTTCGGTTAATTACCTTAGGTTTGTTCATCGACAACTGAGGCAAACAAAATGAAGCCTTCCAAAACTCCTGGGCTTATCAGAATGTTAAAATAGCTTTTAAATTAAGATAGCAGATGAGAATTTATCTTCTGGTCTTTGAAACCACTCATCACTTAGGAAGAAAAGAAAGCTCTAAGTGAGGGAAAACAGTTTATTTCTTCATCAAGGAGTTTAGATCCTCCAAAGGGCACTGCTCACATCAAGTAGAGCTTTTTAATTAAGCTCACTAAACAAATGCTAAATCTTTCTGTGCAAGTATTTATATTCAGCGAGCAACACTCCTGCCTTTGTTAAACATTGATTAATGTCACAGGCACCTCACATGTAATATTTCAGGGAGATCATTAAGTCTGATTATTAAGTCTGGGAGCAGCACACAGAGCAGAAGGGTTTGGTGCAGAGTTTCCAGCCTTCTTCTGCAGGGACTTCTCTGGGAAGTGGTGGCTATAGGGGGACAAAGGAGGAGATCAGCGGGGTCTTTGCAGAACCACTGCTGGCCCAGCACAGCCGGCGTGGCAGCTATAGGGAGGTCCTTGGGTAACCCCTGTAGAGGTATGCCATGCTGAGCCCAGTACAGCTCACGGCAGTAGTAGTGGTGCCCCGGGGGACTGTCCTGGTTTGAAGGACAGATGTGTGTGCTGAGGAAGGCAGGAGCCTCCCTTGGAATGGAGAATGTGAACCCCTTCCCTCCGAATTATTGTAATTTTGAAATTAAGAGGCTTTCAGGCGAGGATATAGGAATAGGAATAACAGTTCTTTACTAGTATTTATAATAAAGTGAACAAACAACAACTCCTGTGGCATTAACAACAAAACAGAAGCAGGAACCCGGTCCCAGCCCTCTGGGCCTGCAGGCACTGTCCCCTTGGGTGCAGTTCCGGTCACAGCCGGCAGGGGGCGCTGGTGGCGCTTGGGGGGCTGGGCAGGTGCGATGATTCCCCCACGGCTGCAGGGGGCGCTGTGGCGCAAGCTCCAGCAGACACGGGGCACGGCCGGGAGGGGAAGGGCTGGAGGACAGGCAGGCTTTGCTTCAGGAACGCTGCCGATCCNCTTTCCCCCAAAAAAGGCAGAGCAGCTCCTCCTGTTCCCCTCCGAAGCGCAGCTTCAGCTCCCTCGGTGCTGCCCCCCACCCCTGGCTTTTATCTGCCCCTCTCCTCTGGGGCTTGGCCACAATCCTTTGTTTTTCCTAAGTACCCAGTACTTAATGGTCCATTAGCAGCTGAATGGGAAAAAAATTCTATACAAAAGGAAAGAAGAAAAACCTAACCCCCAAGAGGGACAAAAGAAAAACAAGGAGGAGCTGCAAGCAGATGTACCAGAGAGGCTTTTATTCCCTGATGGGCACTGCTGCAGCCCTAGCCACAAGGAGTGACTCCGCAGTGGGATAGCTCCAAGTGGCCCCAGGAGCAACAGGGAACAGGGGTTTTATAGTGGGAGGAACACAGGGAGGAGACGATCTTGCGTCCAATGGGGAAATCTTAGGGGTGGTACATCCATAAGCTAGACATTTCTGGGGAGCAATCTGGGGATCGAGGGGAGGAGTTACTGTAGCACTAACAAATCAACCACCGAGGAACACGTGTTGCAGTAGGATGTTTATTTGTTTGGTTATAATAATTCTATGTAATGGTTTGAACTAAAATATCCCCCTATGTTATGTTCATAATGGTTTGCCCCTGGTTTGATTGTCAACCATTTCCCTCCCCTCCTTGATTGCCCAGTTCTCTCTCTCCCTTGTCCATCCCATTAAGTCCCTCCTCTCCTTCCAGAGAATTCTGTGTTACTGAGTTGCTGATTTGTTTGAAGAATTTGAACCCTCCTCCTTATAATTTTCATTCGACCCATTTACCGTCTATTATATTGTTAATCCCTCCTTCTTGTTACTCTATTGGTTGACTCTGTAAACTCCACCCACTCCCTGAGCCCTTTATCTGTCCCTGCTCCCATTGTGTGCTTGTCTCTTGACCCAGTCTACCATTGGCAATAAACTTGCTGGTACAGAGATTGGTCAGAGTCCCCCTCTTCCTTATTTCAGCCTGAGCGCATTCGTTCACCTGCCTGGAGGTGGCCTTTGGCTGTCTGCCTACTGGGACCTCTAATCCAGAGACTTCCCCACGGCGTGGTGCTTGTGTCTGCCGGGCACACAGGGCATTGCGCCAAACAAGGAACATTCTGGCTAAAGGGGTGAGGTTACAAGGGACCTACATCAGTCAAACAGGGAGAAACGGGGGAAACCAATTACAGCAGGGGGGTACACGGAACAAACCATTTTACATTAAAACTTAGAAAAACCCGCCGCAACATGGGGATGAAGGAGGAGATCAGCGGGGTCTTTGCAGAACCACAGCAGGGCCAAGGACCTGAACGGGTGTTCCTACAGAGGAGCAAAGAAAGGGGACAGTGAAAAAATGGGAACTCCTGAGGGGTGGGAGGCTGGAGAACCTCTCTTTTTGGTACCACCTGTAAATCTCCTTCCCTGCCCTGGGTTCTGCAGAGGGTGCTCACAGTGGAGGGACCACAGAGCTCCGGGCCTGAGGGTCCAAGCTCTGGTGACAATTCCTTGATCCTGCTGGGGGAGGAGCAGGCTGGTCCTGGTGGTTTCTGCTCCCTCCCCATAATTTTTGAGGAGATACTGCTCCTGATAGATGAGTGGGATTACACCTAGAGTTTCACCTCTCTCCTTAACATCCATTGCACGAGAATCTTGCACTTGATGTATGATTATATTATTGATCTTTAAAGTCCAGCACACTCCTGGCAGTTGTTAAGGAAAAGACAGCACATTTTCCAGGGATTTTTCTTCCCCCCCCCAGATATAATACATGAGAAGCTTCACCAGTTTTTCACAGCTGTATTAGTAATTTTGCTATTAATATTAACCCACATTGCTAGATTTTTTAATTGCCTTTTCTTAATCACGTCTCTTTGGCTGAGATTAACATTTGGCAGCAAAGTAACTTGGCAATAATTCTTTAGGAATTGTTTGCCCACACTCCCATAACATTCAAAAAGATCTGTTTGTTCATGTTTGCCTGGCAAAGTATTGAGTTCAGACATGGGAATTCTCTTATGTGAAAAGTAGTGCAGACTATAATATAATATTTCATGGGCTGTGCTAAAAATAATATAAATAAAATAAAATAATAAAATAAAATAAATGTCTTCATTTAGATTAAAGTCTTGCCTGCTATTTTCTCTCTTCCTGGTGTTCTATTAACGGAATTTGTTCTTGCATGCTCTAGACATTTAAAACCCTTTGTGCATTCCAGATATGTCAAAACAAAATTAAATACAATCAAAACCTGTCAATCCTTATTGTTTACTACGCCCTATTCATTTTCTTTCACAAATAATTTTTAGGTAATCAATATTCAGATGTGAATTTTAAAAGCAGCAATCCTAAATTAGGAAAACTTTACTTCTTTGGAGAGCTTTGTTGGATTTTTTTAAACATTTTAAGGTTTGTTTGATTAGAAATGTCAGGATATCTTTTGGGGAAAAAACCCCAAACACAAACCTTTAGGGAATAATACACGATCATTTGATTCCAGTAGTTTTTCATGGGGATTTCATTTTAATTCTGCCTCCAAATGCCATCCAAAATAAGAAGATACAAAATAATGGAAAATGTTAGGGTTTGGGTTTTTTTTTTTATTATGTCCTTGCGGGAAAACCACAACAACAACAAATTAATCACAGCTCCTGTCTGATCCTTTCGCTCCTTGAAAACAGACAGATCTTTACCCCAAACGAGGAAAGGCGACTGTGTTTCTGATCAGATGTGATGGCAATATTGTTTGGAGTAAAGAACTGTCAAAATGTGGTGTAGCAAGTGCAGTTCTTCAGGGGTTGGCACTGCTTTAAAATCCGGTTTTCCCATTAGTTAGGAACTGCCTTAGTTGTGTTCAAGGGAAGCATTCACAGAAGAACAGCTCTTAGAAAAGGATGAAGCTGTAATATTTCAAATTGCTGCTCTTGTGAAGCAATGCAGTGCTTTTTAATTGTCATCCCAAGCCACCTTTTCTCTCAAAAAATTCCAGAAAAGAAAAGAGAAGTAAAGAAAAAGAAAGAAAGAAAGAAAGAAAGAAAGAAAGAAAGAAAGAAAGAAAGAAAGAAAGAAAGAAAGAAAGAGAGAAAGAAAGAAAGGAAGGAAGGATTTGAAACCCTGCAAACAATAGGTTGTAAAAATAACTATAGAAAGGCAACAATAATTGGCTGGCTTGTTAATCAACTTCTAGCTGAATGTTTAAAATTCATATTCTTTGTGGAGAAGGAATGAATCTGGTATAAGATCCTCTTGTCTTTATGGGTTAAGACCACCTTTTCACAAAAACAATTTGCCTTTTTTTTTTCCCACAGAGATTATATCACACATGATCTTACCAGGAGGATTACACAGGACAGGCATTTTCCCTCAAGGAAGTTACAGTTCCAGTCAGACCACCTTCCCCAAAACGTTTGTGTATATTTTGATCTTTAAAATATTTCCTTTTTTAAAGAAAGAATAACCCAACACCAAGAAGAACACCCAACCCAAACCAAATGAATAAACAAGCGTAGCCAAAAAAACAGCAAAAACACCCAAAACACAAAACTGCCCACCCTCCACCAAGCAGACAAACCTCCCATCAAAAATTATCCATGGTATTGTGTCAGTTTATGACCTACAATTGGCAGGGAGGAGGCAACAAAGGTAACTAAGGAATCTAAATGCCAGATCTGTCACCTGTGTGATTGAAATATCACATCTTTGCGAATAGATAGAGCTGCATTATAGGTGAAAAAATAATTAAAATGCTGGGATAGAAATACTTCTCATGCTAAAGGTTTAATGCAGTCTTTTAAAATGTGAGTAGCAAATGCCATGTAAGCTGGACAAAGTGTGTTAATTACGGAACCAGACAAGCTCTTCACCTGCCACTTTTGCATTTTGGAACCTAATCCCCCAAAACAGAAGCAGGAAAATGGTGAGGCACTGGCAGGCTGTTGGATATTGACTTGCAGTAGAGAATGTCTGACACTCTTGGAGGTGAGACCCTGAACCAGTTTGAAGAGAGAGAGATGAATTCTGGTTTACTTGCCCTCTGAGCAGTTATAGAATCATGGAATGGTTTGGTTTGACCTCAGAGTTCTTCCCAATTCAGCTCCTGCCATGGGCAGGAACACCTCCCACTGTCCCAGGCTGCTCCAAGCCCCAATGTCCAGCCTGGCCTTGGGCACTGCCAGGGCTCCAGGGGCAGCCACAGCTTCTCTGGGCACCCTGTGCCAGGACCTCCCCACCCTCACAGGGAACAATTCCTTCCCAATATCCCATCCAACCCTGCCCTGTGGCAGTGGGAAGCCATTCCCTGTGTCCTGTCCCTGCATCCGTGGTAAACAGTCTCTCTCCATGTTTCCCATCAGTTCCTTCGGGCACTGGAAGGCCACAATGAGGTCACCCTGAAGCTTCTCCAGGGTGAACAATCCCAACTCTCCCAGCCTTCCCTCCCAGCAGAGCTGCTCCATCCCTCTGATCATCCTGGTGCCTTCTCTGGACTCACTCCAACAGTTGTCACAATATTTCGGTTAGGAAAGAACCTGCTTATTCAACACAATCTGACTTTATTTCACTGGTTTATTTTTACCCTGGGAGTTTGTTTTCCACAGTTATCACCTCAAACCAATTCAGTGGTTTGTTGGAGCATATGCTTCATCCTTAATCTTGTTTTCCTCCAAGGTAAAGAAATTCAAATGAAGTGTTGTGTGCAGATAAACTTTTAGATCCTTGCTATCCAGGAGGGATCTCAGGTCCTGAGTATGTTTCCCTTCAAACTAAAAGTGCCAATTGTATCTGATTAGTGGTGGCAGATGGTCAAGATAAAGTTTACCATAAACACATTGACTCCAGTTCTGCTTCCCAGCACTGCCTCCATGAGCCTGCTAGAAGAGATTTACACACTGATTATAACTTTCAGCTTCTATACACACCTACTTAATCCTTTTAACTTTCACACGTGGTTTTAATTTCCCTTCTCCATAACTACCAGACTCAACACTGTTTAAGCAAGGGTTCGTATTTTTGTCGTGGTGCAAAGAGCTGCAATAACAGTTCATTTAAAGTTTGTGAGGCAGACTGGGTTACTGCAGGTGCAGAACAATTTCTGTTCAAGGATTTCTGTGCTCCAATGTTCACACCAGCACAGGCTCTGCTCCTCCAGCCCAGTTAGGACCAGCATCATGGTCCCAGGGCATTCACGTCCAGCTGCTCTGTATTAAATAACAGGGCAAGAAGAAATGGCCTCCAGGTGTACCAGAGGAGGATATCAGGAAAAATAACTTTATGGAAAGGGTTATGAAGCACTGGAACAGCCTGCTGGGGGAAGTAGTGGAATCACCATCCCTGGAAGTGATCAAAAACATAAAACATGTGGGTATGGCACTTGAGGACATGGATTAGTGGTGAACATGGTGCTGCTTCTGGGCTGATGGTTGGATTTGGTGATCTTGGAGGTCTTTTCCACCCTTAGCGATTCTGTGATTCTGTTGTCCAACCCCTGCTGGTGTTCTGAATGTGATGATCCCGCTGTAGGCCCAGACACTAAAAAGGTCTCAGAAAACCATATATGGATACTCCCCAAGAGAATGGGAATGGCAATGGAGTGCTGTTTGCACTATTTAACCAATTTTCTACCTGGATCACTATCGCTGTCCAGTGTCCTTCCCAAAATGTCTTACAAGGGCTTAAAATTGTTAACAGCTCTGTGTATCTGCTTCTCTCCAGCACATTCTTAAACCTTGAGAGATATCACACCAACCCCTGCCATGGGCAAGGACACCTTCCGCTATTCCAGGCTGCTCCAAGCCCCCTCCAGCCTGTCCATGAAAACTTCCAGGGGTGGGGCAGCCACAACTTCTCAACATCAGAGTCCAACACCCTCTGAAGGGTTTCTTAGACATTTCCCATGTGGAGGTTTAGTGCTTCACACACAAATTTCCTTGCTGGGAGCTCTTTGACACAAACCGAACCACACTTGGGCCCTTCCATTGAGCTCAGGAGCAGCTCCCACCCGTGCTGGGGAGCAGCCAGAGGGATCAGTCAGGGCAGAGCTGGTTTTCCAAGGAACCCCACCATGATTCATCTACAGAGCCACTAAAGGAGCTCCAGCAGCAAAAGATGCTTCCAAACTTTACCGTTTTAATACGTAAGCTTTGCGATATTCAGCATCTGAAGAATTTAGTAAAGATGGGGGTCACCAATGGAATACCACCGGTTCTGAGGTCATAAATGGAGCAGTTTTCTCTTTCTTAACAGGCTGGTAAAAAGAATTTAACATCCATAAAATTTAAGTGGCACAAAACCAGACAAAAGAGACAAGGGAATCCAAAGCACTGTAAGGAACACAGCTGTAATTTCAGTTCTGGCTTGGACAGCTTGGAGACATCGCTAAATACACAGGTTCCTGACTGCCTGTGGGAAAATATAAAGTAGGAAATTTTAGAGGGAAAAATCCAAGAAATGAGTTAGGTAAATGTTTTCTAGATGGTATAAAATGTTAGGAGAAGTTTAAGGAGTCTCTAAAATGAAAACTTGTAAATTATGAAGCTGTTTTCAACAATATGCTGTCTTCATAACTTGCCACCGACAGCAATTTAGTAATTATTGTTGGATATACTTGAGGTAGGGAAGAGTTTACAATACATTGCCATTAAAATTGAAGATTTTCCAATATAACAGACTGAAGTGTGATTAAAAACCCCAGTATTTTGACCTAAATTTCTCACTAGTACAGCATAAACCCCATCAAATATGCAAACACTAATCTTGTTGTTGAACTTCAGGGTGATTAAATCACCAGAGGTGCAGAGAAGGATAATTCCCTGGTTGGAGGAGATTAAAACAGGGAGAGGGATGCAGGTGAACAAGATTATTCAAATGAAAGCAGCAGGAAGGAAGAAGCAACACTGTGGAAGAAATAACTGGTTTTCAGTGAGAAAAGGTGACATGAATTCCTGGTCTGGGTTAAAAATCAATGGTATTTGTCATTTTACAGTCATGGAATTTGAGAAATATTCATTTAATCCTTCCCATTTTTCCTGCCTCTTCTCCATAAATGAGGCTCAGACATGCCCAAATTATTCAGCCTTTTATTTAAATGCATTTTTCTTCCAGTTCACTCTGGTTTCTGTAGCTCTCATATATGGCTGGGAATATGTGTCCTAGATATCAGAAGTTCATGTACTGGTGCAAAATAAATCCAAATTTCGGTGTCTAATGGAGTTCTGTCAGATTTAACTCCACAAAAAACTAATGTAGAAGATTGCAGTTGAACCACAAATGAAAGGTGATGGATTTCGTTTAGGCAGTCTGAATATTAATTGGGCTAGAATTAAGCTCTATACATAAAAATAGTACCACTTGGTTTGTTCCAAAATTTTGAGTTGTAACAAGGTTTTACTGTAATTACAGGCATACACATGGAAAACCCTGGGCATGTAACGAGGAAATAAACCAATTTATTGCTCCAGTCGAGGCACTTCTAAGAGATTCTTGAAGAGTTTGCAATGCCCAGTCATTCATAGTTTGATAGATAATAAATCTTATATCAGAAATAGTTCATCCATGAAGCCGTGTTTGGGTCCTTCTGGCTACCCGAGTTCCTCTAACCAAATATTTTCACTTTTCAAGTTATGAGAAAGAAATACTCCTTTTTTTTCCCCTCTTGGTTGTTTAAACAAGGGCTCCACATGGTCCACATGGTGAGGGATTTACATTTTATCGTTAATCAAAGCTACAAGAAACAGTCAGTTTCACCTAATGATAGGGAGGGAATGGGGATTTGAACAGGATTTAAAGTAGTGAAAAGCATGAAGAGATTAATGATTAGAAAAAAAAAAAAAACAAAGTAGGAATGATTCCTAGAAGATGTGGGTTTAATGAATTATTGGAAAGAGGAGGGAGAGGGCATTTGGCAAAAAGACACGGAGTTGAATGTTCATTGTGCATTAACATTAGCAGAATAAAGCACAGAAGGGCTTTCGAGATGTAATGAAGAAATACATAATCCCAGAGAGGAGTTTAGACCTGAAATGTTCTTACCTGGAATGGGTATGTGGGAAGTCTATTAAGTAATAAGGGTGGAAATGTAGTGGCTCCAGAGTCTTCCCCACTTTCATGAGCTCGGGAGCACAAAGTGGATTCCTGTTTTATGGAGCAGAAGTGACAGCGAGTGTACAATGTACAGATTGGTTTACGTGGTTTAGTCAGTGTTTCTTCTCAAACTCTAATCATACTTTTTACAAGCTGAGAATCTGTCCCACCAATTTAACTTAATTCTTTCTCTTCAGGGACAGGAGGAGAAGCAACAAATATTTAATGACATTCAAACATAATGAAATTTTGAAATTCTTTCATTGTTTTATAGATCACGCAGGTGAGAAGTGCCAGAAAAGGAAGATGTTAAAGTATCACACATGCCAAACATTATATCCAAATGGCACATGGCGGGGTTCATGCAGGAGGAATAAGAATTTTTATTCCATTAGCCAGCAAATAAGGGGTTTTGAGCTTTTCTTATTCTTCTTCCCTCCAAAAACCCCAGGGCTGCTTTTTTTGGTGTAGTCTTATGCATTCAGTAGTATTCAGTAAGGAGAGGGAGAACAGGTACATAAGAATTATTTTGACTTTAGCAAATTTATTTTTCCTGTCAAAAACCTATTAGAAGTAGATGGCAAACCAGTACATCTTATATGTCTTTTATGCTCTTCTGGGATTCCTTGTGTCCTTAGTTTTCTGTAAAACTTCATCCTATCCTCTTGTTTTCAGTTTTATATTTATGCCCTTGACTGTACTTAACTAAATGTCATAAATTGTTGTGTAATAGTGAGTTTATTGCAGCTAAACTAAATGCTATAGATTCACTAAATCAGGCTTTTATATGTAGATGTGTTGTAATTTTCCAACCGTGTGTGTGTTTCTAAATTGCAGGTTCAGCATTATGCACAAGGTAATAGTTTTTATTTCATTCTCCTGTGCAAACAAGTGTTGTCAGTCAATCCAGGCTTAGATCCATGTCACTGTTTTGCATTAATCAGTCACAAGGTTGTTAAATGGTGCCACAACAGAGCTAAATTACCTCAAACTAGCACTAACAATGGCTTTCCATTAGCCTTCCATTTCCAGTTCCATTATTCCATTAATATTTAGATTTCTTTGGCAATGCAATGTGCTTCCTATGCTTATCATGCTAAAGTTGTACAGCAGATTTCACACTTTTTCTGAGGAGAAAAGTATATTTTATTACCCCTGCTGTTATGAAGAGTTTGATGTTGCTATTAATAATTCACTGCAAAAGGAAACTGGTTTGAATAACTGTAAACAAACAAGGACAGAGAACAAGTAGATATTTTTCTGACGTCTGATGTAAAAATACCTCCATGGTCTCTGTACAGTCAGGCTCTGTGTGAACTCCATAAAATGCCCACTAATCCAATACAGATGGGAGAACACCTTTTAAAATTAACCTCCTTAGGGATGCTCTCACTTGTCTCAGAAACTCATCTCATTGTAGAACAAAATCTATTCATATGAGAGATGTATTTTGGATTTAGGGGTGTTGTTTGAGTTTGGGATTTTTTTTCTCAAGTTCCCATATAATTTCTCAGCAGCTACCAAAATGGGGGATCAAACCAAATTAATTTCTTGCTGTGCCACCTGGTAAGACCAGTCCTTGCCAGGATAGAAGATACTGTGTTGGGTTTTCAGCTGTGGCTGGAAAGGCGGAGCCCAGCATAAGAGATCCCAGCTCAGCATTTCTGAACTGGATCCTGCTGCTCTAAAACTCTCAGAAGGACAGAGGCCTTCGCCACTTGCAGCAGGATAGGCTGTGACTGGCATTCCTTCAGCTTAAGGTCAGTGTCACAAGATAAAAGGGTGTTAAAACTAGCCTATATTTAAAATCAGTTTTAATCATTAGTTCTTTTTCCTACCCCTCAGTCATGCAGAGCACACCAAGGGGGAGGCTGTCAATGTGGGGCATTCAGACTAAGCAATAAATATGTGTGGAGAGAAAAAAAATTATGAAGATATTTTTCTCAAATGGGAAATAGCTCATTTTTTCAAACAGAAATTATATTTTGTCCCGTAATGAAGGGGGTTCTTGAAATTTAGACATTCAAATTTCTAGGTTCAGTTTCAGAGCAAAGCCCAGTCAGTGGCAATAAAGGACATTCAGCTGTGTTGAGGGACATCAGCCAGGGACAATAAAGGACATTTAGCTGTGTTGTGGGACATCCAGTTTTGAGCCCTGATTTTGCCCTAGTGCCACATTAATGTTCTCAGCTGAGCTGCCTTCAGTCTTTGTTCCAAACTGTGTAAATAATTCGTTACAGGCAGAAGAAATAACAGAGAGACTTGGATCTTATGTCTATCTTAGTGTGAAGGTGGAAGTGTCAGGCTCCTAGAAATACAGAAAGTAGTTCTCATCTCTTTTGGCAAAGATTTTTATCTCATTAATAGGAACTTTCTGACAACTTATGCCTTTTCAGAAGGACAAAGAAGCATTTCCTGTGCATACTTATGGCCAAGTCATGTCTTCAATCTTGACAATAACAAGTAGATTTGCTTGAGGAAAATTTATTTCCTGACATTTTGACTTATAATCCTGTCTGTCATTAAACATAATTTTTAGCAGTTTTTAGCTCAAGGTATATGTTCAGATAGTTCTGAAATTATCCATTTAATCAAAAGTTTGGAAAGGACAGTTGGTGGTTCTCATGAATGAATTGTAGACATCAAGCTTGTATCCTGAACTAATGCATCTCTACTCTTCTCTGCTGCTTCCCAAAGCTGGGCATAACTACAGACAATGAACCTGATTTGAGAAAGGCGGTGGAAGCAGGAACCTTAGCAGCAAATTTATTTCTGGCATTAATTTGGTATTTATCACAATATCCACTGGAAGCTAATTTTATTTTGCTTTATAGCATTTTTTTAATAGTTGTGAAGTGTTTTTCTTGCTCAGAAAGACAGCGAGATTTTATTTTCTATTGTTAGAAAATACCACTCTCCTGCATCATTACATTATAATGGAAAAGTAATTTGCTTCCTCAGTAAGTGAAGCACTGCCTTCGTTGATGGGAAGAGAAAAAAAAAAAGTGAATTAAGGCTCAAAGCAAGTATCAATGCATTGCACGTTGCAAGGGGAAGATAATATTTGTTCCCTGACACCGTGCAGGGCACAGGGAAAGCTAATTGCAGTGTGATTTCTCTGATAAGACATCATGCTGAAAACTCTGGGAAAGAAGACTAACTTTAGGGAATTAAAATTCTGATGTTACTATTTAAAATGTCATTTTGAGGTTTAATGGCAAGAATTTGCGGTTTCCTCATAGCACTGAGCTGTACTGCTGCTGGATCCTTTGGTACCAATGATGGCATTGCCTTAACACTGTGTAAATCACAACGTGACAGTGGCTGACAGCACAAGGTAACCAATGCTGGTGGAACTTTATGGATTACTTCTCCCTGTTCTGCCTCAAATAGTGCCAGTTTTGACACCAGATGAAGCAATGTCTGCCGAGATTTTCCTCTTCTGCTGTGTAAATTTTCCAAGTAACATTAAAATCTGTGTCAGAGTTTAGACTGAAGTTGTAAGATCTGGGGTGGGAACTCTCCTTAGTTTATTTAAGATAAAATGACAGACTGGTTTGATCTGGGAGAGAACTTGAAGCCCACCCGGTGCCACCCCCTGCCATGGGCAGGGACACCTCCCACAATCCCAGGCTGTTCCAAGCCCTATCCAACCTGGCCTTGGACACTGCCAGGGATCCAGGGGCAGCCACAGCTTCTCTGGGCACCCTGTGCCAGGGCCTGCCCACCCTCCCAGGGAACAATTCCTTCCCAAGATCCCATCTAACCCGACTCTCTGTCAATTTGAAGCCATTCCACTTTGTCCTGTCACCCCAAGCTCTTGGTTTGGCATGAAGTTATTTACAGAACAATATGGCATGTGTATAACTGACATCCCATAATAGGCTATGCTACAGGAATATTCCTGCTTTTCCTGGTTTAAACCAACCCCCCTCCTCTTAACAAATGCAGTTTTACACATCAAATGCCCATAGGTCAGAGCCTGAGTATAAGCCTTCGGTGGGAGGGTTCCTTAGGTTTAAAATGTAGAAAACCAAACCCAGTGAATTGTTTACAAACTCCAATTATTCAGCAATGCTGTAATTAGTGCAGGAAATGAAGACAATCACATCACCCTGGGGCTTATGATTTTAAGGAAGTGAAAAGTTATCCTGAAAAGCATGGAAAATCTTGCGTTTATGGCAGGAAAAAAAATGATGGGCTTATTTAGTTTTCAGAGAGGTTAAGAAAGAAATAAGCTACGATGAGAAAATTGAAACATCAAATTGTAAAGAAACTCCAATTTTTTCCTGTATCTTAAAATTTAAAAAATGGGATAACACTGAATGATGGGTAAAGGCAACAGCAAACAGAGAAGTCTTTTAATACTTCTGTGAATGAGGAAGTTTTCTCCAAAGTCAATACAGTCAATATCATTGCAGGGTGACTCAACCCTCATCCACTGAGATAGAAGTCAGGCTGCTGTAGAAACCAAATAAATACAAAACCCATTTCCAGTCCCAATTTTCTGTAATATTTTATATTGAAGACTTGAAGATATTCTTTATCAGAGATGTATATTAAAACTGATTATAAAACTGTTACAATTTGTGCTTATCTAACTCTTAGCACTAAGATTCAAGGTTCCTCCATCCTGGTCTGACTCATCTTCGTTCTCTTTCCAAATCCCACGTGTTGGCTGAGACAGCAAACGGGGTGCTCAGCATCCAGTGACTCCTGGTCACTCCTGTCTGCTTACAAATTGTGGTTGTGACATTCAAAATGTCCCCAAAGCTGGCATCCTCACCTGGTCTGTGGAAACGCTGTTGTTACAGCTACATAAACCTAAGGCAGAGAGTAAGTTGAGACCAAAGGTGACCAAGAGGGGCCTTGAGTCCTTGCAAAGTCAGTGCACAGCCCAAGGCTTGTTATAGCAATGGCCATGCGGAATTTACTGAGCTGCAGAGCTGGACATAATCCAGGTTTGACCTTCACAACTTAACTGTTAGACAGAGTTCTGTCCAAAAAAGTGTAACATGGAATATTTGCATGACTAAAACCAGATAAATTGAACTCCTTCCTGAGTGTCAGTGGAAAATATATTTTTGTTAGGGTGGTTTAAAGCATAATCTGGCCCCTGTTGAGTTAAATAATGTCTTTTATGCACACATGGTGTTGGTTTCATTTCCCTCTTTCTGGCAGTGGAGCTGTGTGGGTGCCAAGTGTGGTTCAGCATCATTTGAAATCAAGGATTTGGGTGTCAATTAACATTTATAAACTTCAAACTAATGCCAATCTGTGACTCCAGATATTTGCTGTCTCACTTTTGCTTGTTGCTGCTTGTTAAACACGTCGAGGTTTCTGCAGTTCCATGAGTCAGGATTCAAAGCTGCCTTCTGGTCTCCCTGTACCACACAGTGTCTTAATATCTTCCTGTTTTTTCCCTGTTGCCTTTTCTTTCTCTCTCGTTAGGAATATCTCCTAATGTATTTCCACTCTCTCTCCAAGAAATCTGTATGTTTGTGGAAGATATAAACACAAACAATACTTACAAAGATTGTTACGAATAGGACAGCTCTTCCACTGGGAAAAAAATCTTATTTTAATACTAACTAGATGTAGCAGAAAGGACTGTGTATCTGCTGTCATTACAGATTTCTTTTTATGTATCTATGCACACACACATTCCACCAGCTTTTGAAGTGTCTACACTGAAATGTGTTGAAGTATTACTCAATTTCATAAATATTTAATCCCTAACTATATTTTGTTGGCTTTAACTACCAGACTTTATTTGTTTTCTAAATGGAAATTTCTCAGTCTAGGTTTTGGTAATATGAATGGAAAGAGAGCTTTAGAAATTCTCCTGTAAGGTGTATTTCCTACTTCCGCCAAAAATTTTGTGGGATTATGATGTTTCCCATCCATTAAAAAATAACCCAGGTGCAGTCTGTTATAGGATTTTCTATGTTCTTTCTACAGTGTGTAAATCACTGGGAGGTTTCCATGCATTTTACTCAACCTACTCTCTGTTCTGTTTTTTTTCCAGATCCATCCTGATGGAAAGTGTCCCCTAGGACGTGAATATCTGTTTTTCTGGTTTGAAGACGTCACGCTCTGACCATGGCAGATGGACAGTTCCCATTGTTCCCTACCATTTTCCATGGCATTTTATGGCCATTCCAATAACTCAATACTTTACTCTCCAACAAAATCTCTGTCTTTCAGTCTCCCAAATCTTAGTGAACATAAGTCCTCAAAATATCAATTTTCCTTAGTTTTTTGTTCTTGAAGTAACTTTAATATGCTATATTGTGATATATGCTATATCGAACAAACGACATGTAAAGAGAGCAAAATTAGTTAAAAGTAATGAATTCTTAAAGGATTGGAGTGGGAAAATATTGAGGGGTTTTTTTTTAATGATTCAGAGATAGATTGGTAGGGCTTGTACTTACAGGTCATCCTTAAATACCTATGGGAAAAGGCCATAATTCATCCTAAATTCATTTATTTTGGGTTAGGTCATTCGAGGCCTGCTTTCCATGCAGCCTAATTTGTGACACTGAGCAGCTATTTTAAACCTCTACTTGTTAACTTCTTACTTTATCTTCCTCATGTGGATGAGGAAGACAAGCGAATCCTATTTAGGAACAAATACTAAGACATTTGAGCCTACTTCCTGCCAATCTGAATGGAAAAAAAAGAGATAGTTTTAAGGATCTATAAAAATCTGTTGCATTTGGCTGGAAAGAAAAGGATCAAAGACCAACATTATTGCTTTGGAGATATATATTTAATGCTTTAACAGATGCCATCAATCTGTTGCCTTTTAATGAGTTTCTCTCTGTGCTCCCCTGAATTAATTATCTCTTGTCATCAGTTTTATTCTTCTGGGGTGGATTTTCAGATAGAAAAAATATTTCTGTTTCAATGCATAATTATAAAGTTGAGAGAGAACAATAACCCCAGGTTTTGAATTGGTGGTAAACAGCCTTGAACTTGAAACCATTTTTTTGAAGGACTCAGCTCTCAGAAATGCTGAACAAAGTGTTCACCCAGCAGAACAACAACCACCAATGGCATTTTGCATTTATAATACCCTGTATCCCTCTCTCAACTCCTCAATCGTAATTATTATCTAAAATAAAAAATATTTTATGTTGAAATTAAACGTTTCACCCTTCTTTAGGGGAAAAAAGAGCAAAAAGAGGTTCCACAAGGAGTATTCACTGGAAATAATCTACTTAATGTGCTTTGGCATTGTGCTCTTCTAGCTGCAGGCTAGGTACCAAAGAATGTGTCCCAAAGGTTGGTGATGCCTTCAGATAGGATTCTTCAGGGCAGCTGCTCGAGTTTGTTGTGGTTTGAAAAGAAAAAAAAAAAAATATGTAGAAATGATGAGGGAGTAGCACTGAGTAGAATACAGCACTTTTTATGTATTGCAAAATTCTGCCACTCTTTCTGGAAGGATCACAGAAAATTTTGGGTTGGAAAAGACCTTCAAAATCATTGACTCCAACCATTAACCCATTGTTTATGAATAAAGATCAGAGAAGAGAAAGAAAAATTTTAGTTTTCCAACTGAGAAAATGTTCACTATTCAAAAGATGAAAGATGACAAGCAAAGATAATCTGGAAATGCTACTGAGAAATTCGCATTCAGCTTCATACATGTTCCTACTGCCCCATAGCTGGGGAGCAAACTCAACATTTTATAGAATATCTGTAGACATCTCAGGAGTCTTAAAACAGATGAAACACTGTATTCAGCCATTAGAAAAATATGTACCCAGAGAGTCAGTTCAGTCAAACCCCAGACTCTCCTGATGTTACCTGTCAATGTTTTGTGCTTTTGTGCCAGCTTGTAGAGAGGCAAATATCAAGCAGCCCTCCCCATGTCCTCTTTCAGCTTTCACTTGTTTTAAAATAAGAAAAAAAAAAAAGGAATAGAGCAGTTTACTTAAATGAAGAGCCTTAAAGTACCTCACAAAACTGGTCAGTAATGATGGTACCAAATTAATACTTTTTAAGGGTTTTCTGCTGTTACTTGTGCAAGTTCATCTGAGAATTACATTTATATCTGAGAATTATATTTGGCTGTGTGCAGAGAAGATGCCAAACACATGGAGACAATTGTTTGTGTAGACAAAAGGTGGAACACATTTAGGAAAAATATATTGCTTAAAAACAAAGGGAAAAAAAAGAAGCAGAGTCTTCAGAAGCAACTGGAGAATGGAGGCTGTGGAGTGGAAAATGGGGAAAAGAGAGGCCAGGATGCCAAGTATCAGATGAATATTCAGAAGAATTCGAGTGTTAATTCTTTTATCTCAGAGCTAAATCTGCAGCCAGCAGCCTGGGTGCTGCTGTGTAACTCTGTTATTAACCTCATTTCTGGGTTGGCTTGGTCACTTGGTGACCTTTCAGCACATGTTAAGAACTGTTTAACTCATTCTTAAATTGGGAACTTCAACACTTTTTTTTTTTTTACTGCTGTTGCATTTTGAAAGGAGCTGTCCACCATGCATCAGTTTTATTCCCTTTTTAACCTCTTTTTATCCACTTTATTAATTTTTTTCCTCCACCGATTCACCAGCAGGGCTGGTCACTTCCAGAGTCAGCCCTCTCCAGAACAAAGATTCCCTTCTGCTGCTCCTACAGATTCACTGGATGGAACCAAAGGGTACTTTCGACTCGTGGACATGCCAGCTGTAAAAGTGATTATTCTCTTGAGCAAATGATTCTTCTCGTGGTGAATGAGGCTGGATTAGCCAATTGTACAACAACTCGCACACAATGTCCCCTCTTCTGCCTAGAAATGTAATGATATGCAGCAGCATAATGAGCTTACACTGAATTTTCAAACAGAATCCCTAATCGTGAAAGCTCTTAAGTGCTCCTAATTGCAGCTCTTCTTAAATGAGTGGTTTGTTGGCAAAAAGAGATTTGTGGAATTAGGCCAGCCTAATTCTGGATTCATTTCCTGTCTCACAGAAGTGACACTTTAGGAAAACAAGTATGTTCTAAAAGCATCACGGGGCAGCCTCGTGGTGAAAGGTGATGTGGGGTTTGCTGGTGACAAAATGCTGAATTCCCCAGGAGGTCAGATTCACGAGCCATACTTGAAAAACCTGTATTCCATAAAAGTATCCAGGACTCCACTTTCATAGAGTCACAGAATCCCAGAACGGTTTGGGTTGGAAGAGACCTCAAAGCCCATCCAGTGCCACCCCCTGCCATCGGCAGGGACACCTCCCAAAATCCCAGGGTGCTCCAAGCCCCAATGTCCAACCTGGCCTTGGGCACTGCCAGGGATGGGGAGTCCACAACCTTCCCATTTTTCAAATCTGTCGTCTTTTTGAGGCTGTGGGAGACATGAAGAAGAGATGTGGAAAGCAACAGGACATGTGGATATTTGGAATTCTAAGATATCTGGCTTATGAAAGTATCTGGTGAGCAGCTTTCTGGTGTAAAAACAGAGACAAGAGACAAAGTAGGGAAGAAATGACATTTACATGGACAAACGGGAGAATGAGGGAGAAAATATTGGATATCTGAGCTCTCCCTCAGATCCCTGATGGATGGGTGGTGGAAGGGACCTCTCAGCATCTTCATAAAATCCCAGAATCCCAGAATGGTTTGGGTTGGAAGGACCTTAAAGCCCATCCAGTCCCACCCCCTGCCACGGGCAGGGACACCTCCCACCACACCAGGTTGCTCCAGGCACCCTCTTGGAGGGGGTCAGACAGACCTCTGCAGCTGGTAAGAAGGGGAAAACCAAAAGTATCATGGAAAAGGGTGGGATGTTGGATGGGATTGGGTAAAAAACGTTATGGGATGCATTAAGGGGTGGTGGGAATTCAGAAAAATATGTTATGAGATGTTTAGTGGAACGGCAAAAGGCAGCAAAAGAAGGGATCAAATGTGGCGCAGAAGAAAAGAATGTGAGGAACTGGAAAGGAGGGTGGACAAAAGGGATCAATAGAATGAGAACAGGCTGCTTGTCAGGAAGCAGTTAAAATTATTTTGCACTTCTAGAGAAATGTAGCTATAGTGGAGTGTGGCCATTCGTTTTTCTCTGTGTTTTTAATGAACCCATGCAACGTGTGCAAGCAAAAAGTACATGTCATGAATGAGTAATAGAGGACTGCTCGAGGAAGTGAGGGAAAAATTAGCTTATGGAAATGAAACTTTTAATAATGGATTTTTTTTTTTAAGCTTCTGTATACTGATATTAAAAATAAATATTTCAAAAGCTGTCACTTAGAAATAATGTGAAGGACCACTGATTTGCTTATACTGTTTTTGATACCAAAAATGGTAATTCTGCTCACACATTTACAAAATAGCGTTGCTCATGATGAAAATCATCCCTGGAGTTACATGGTCTTGTCAATGTGACTTATCATAAGATTTTGTGAAAGCCTCTTTTTGTTCTTCATGTAAGTAACGCTCACCACAGGATTTTCAGTCCTCTGAGATGTGAGAAAAATCAATGAACAAGAAGTCTTGAAGGCATGGCCTAAGTAAAGCTAAAGATTAGAAAAACAGTCAGAAATAATCCAACATACACTGTATAGAACTTGAAAAAATAGTATTGAGAAAATGATCTTAGCACTTTGCTGCAACTGGTTCATGCCTTTCACACAAAGAAAGCTGCTAAAACCAAATATAACATTGAATATAATCGAGCTTTTTTTTCTTTTCATTTCTTAAAAGAATAGGAATAGAAGATTCCTTCTCAGTAACTGACTGATGGGTCGCCACATCAGATCCTACAGACCTCCCCCAGATTAACAGAACACTCTCTATTCTTCCAAGATGTCCTATATACTGAAAGGTTCTTTAAAAACCTCCTCGAGGTGGTAAAAATCCTTCATTAAGCTCCAGTCTGAATATATGTAAAACTTATTAATGTACCTGTTTAATTGTGCCTGCACTTTGCTTACGTTCATCATTCTTCATCTGTGATATTTCTCCTCTGAGGGCTTTGCAGGGTCATCTTTGCTGCCAGTCACACATTTCTTCTAGGGAAAGCCTACAAATTAAGCCATCTGCATCAGTAATTTGTGTCCATGTTCAGCTGATCCCTGAAAATTAGTAACCAGATTAGAATTGCTACAGAAGATTATTAATTTCTGCCGTGTACAGAAGATCCTTGTTTCTGTTTCCGTCAGGAGTTGCACACCAGGTGTTTATTGGGGTCACATTTCCTCGGACAGAAGGAACTGCAACAGGCTCCATCCTCCCCTGACTTTTGTCAGCTCCGCACAGACTTATCTCTGGTTTTGCCTGCGCTGCATTCAAGCTTATGTATTTCCTTTGTCTGAAAATCCCGACTTTCAGGGGGATTTACAATTATAGCTTTATGTAAAATAACCTCAAATCCTTAAATCCTCGCTGAAATGCTGGTCAGCCTGTATGAAAAGCAGGGAGGTGGGTGAGCATGAAAACATGTTATAATTCAACGCTTTACAGCAATTTTTTGGTGACAGCTTTCAAAAACAGATACAAATATAAAGCTATGCTCTCAAGAGGAACGCAGATCTCAGAGCACAGAGAGGTGAATTTCTAGGCCTGCTGCACATCTGGTTTCTACTGCAGTTTCAAACCATCTGTGTCTTTTAAAACAGATAAAATAAGTTAGGGAGTTAAAGGGATGCTGCCTGCTAAAGGAAACCACTGCTGCCATTGTAGCCTTTCCCTTTTCTTCCCCTCCAGAATGCCTGGAAGGTGAGTGAGGAAATGTTGGAGCTGCCAAACCCGGCAGCCTGACAAAGCTGCTGCCTTTCCATGCCCCCAGGTCCAGCCCAGAGTGTATTTGGAATTACAGATGTTGTACTCACACCCTGACCAGAGACAGGGACAAGGGACACAACTAGACACACAATTTTTGTTGTCCCTTCGCAGGAGGGAAGAGTTGGACTGGAATTAATCAGAAAAACAAGGAAAATAAAAGTTGTTCTCACACATGAAACGACAAAGTGAAGCTTTCAGAGAAGAGTTACGCATGCCTGCATGTAGGATCAGAACTTAAGTAATAACAAAATTCATTAAAATTGGGGTAATAACTCAGAGATCTCTCATATCTGAAGGAGTGTCCAGGCTGCAGCTTTGGCTGCCTTCAGCAGTTGCAAAAGAAGGAGGAGAGATCCTGGTCTGAATTCCACTCGTAATGTACCTCATGTGAGAATATTCCTGCCATGGCTATAGCTGGTGACTACATAATAATATATTTCAGAAAGCAGACTAAATATCTGCTATGCTTAGCCTAATAAAGTAATCCATTAATGTCCAGCTATACAAATTTAATTTACTGTAATAGGGGGTTTTGTTACTTGAAATCCCCTGGCCATTATCTTTACCTGAGAGGGATCAATCTCAGTTAAGCAGTTAGCACTTAAGATAAAATGAGAATGGAATTAATGGGTTTATACTCTGTTATTTAAGAGCCATTCACAAAAAAAATTACCCTCAGTCTATGTGTATAATATGACATTTCTCCTTTGCTCCTGTACTCCCTTAATACCTTTGAAATAATAGCAATAAACATAAACCTGGCAAGCGTTAGCAGAGATTTTGAGCCGCCCAGGCCTTGCAGAGATGAGCTGTAGCTTCATCTTCTCCCTTGTCTATTATGCCCTGTGTGCTTCAGAGTTCCCCTTTGAAAACAGTTTGGAAATACATAATTTCCTATATTTTAGGGCACGATCTGGCAAAATGGCATAATTTAAGAGACTGGTGAAAACTGGAGTGAGAGCTGCAATTTAATTAAGCAGCTCAGGGCGGCTTTGCCCACCTGGCTGTGCTAACAGGATGTGGTTAATCCTCTTGCAGCACTTGGAAAATGCAAAGTTGTAGCTAAAAGTGTCCAGGTATCACTGAGCTGAGGTAATTTGTTAGATTTGAAAAAAAGTTTAATTCATAGAAGCAAATATTTTCCCTGCCCATGGGAAATAGATGATCTTTAGGGTCACATCATATCCAAACCAGTCTGTGATTCCATGAAATTCACTGTTTCTTGCAACGAATCAACAATGAAAAGTTAGAAGTCTCTGTACTTGTAAAAATATAATGTTTTGATTGAGTTAGTCCTGTTATTCCTTTTTCCCCTACACATAACTAGTTCATGATATTATGGTTTTTTCATTATGACCTTGGAAAAGGAAAAAAATGAGGTGCATAGAGCAAAGCTTGACAGAACTACGAGCAGATATTCATTCCTACATCTCAGCTGCAAAAATTCCAACTGAGTGTGATCATAAAGTCAAACTCAGGAATTCCCAGCTGCCTATTAATGATGGGAATGGAAGCAAATAAATAACCTGCCATTTCCTGCCTTTCCCACAGCGGCTGAAGGAGCTATTCTGGCAACTTTGTCCTTGTTGTGGGGTTGGTGCCTCCAGCTGGCAGCTGAGGCAAGCAGTGGTGCAGCCCTCCCAGAGAGGGATGCAGTTCTGTGACACACAGGGAAGACAAGCAGTGCACAAATGCCGGCCAAGGCCAGGCTGGATGGTGTCACGATCCACTCGGTTACAAGCAAGGGTTCGTGTAGGTTCTTTTAACTCGACCTCAGAGTGCAAAAGTAACAAGGGAAATTCAACTTTAACTTAAAATCAAACAGTTTTATTCTTATGCTCAAAAAACTCAATTGCGAGAGGGAGAGAGATAAGAAATAAAGAATAAAGATTATTCAGGAAAGAGGGTACAGGGGAAATGGCTACCAACGGATGAGACGAAATCCTCGTAGATCTGAAGGAGAAGTCTTCGGACTAATAGATGCGTCTTCATCCGTGGGGAGGGCCTCAAAAGTCGTGGGGAATTTGGGGATCCTTTTATCATTCTCCCAAAAGCGGAGGGCAGCTGGCCAGACCAGTGGGGAGAATAACCATTGTTTCTGGGATGAGAATAGGTCGTCCTCACTTCTTTGGTCAGTTGTTTGATCTCACAGCCAGAGCATCGCCCAAGAGCCGGGGGGTCGCTGTTAGATGGGAACAGGTACAGGTTCTTCTTTGCCTTTGCAGCGAGCACGAGCGCAGTCTTCTGTAACTTGTTCATTATTCCTTGCAGTCTCTGTGACAAGCTGTGTTTGCTTTAACCTGTTCTCAGTCCAGCGAAGCACCGGCATAACGACATTCTGGCAAAAATTCCACTTCAGCAAGGCCGGGCCAAAACCCCCCTGTCTTTGGGATTTCAGAGGTTTAATTCGGGGGATTTTTAGAGTTCCCAGTCTTTGCCCCGGACAGCTTTATCAGCAAGAGTCCCTTTGGCCAGTTCTCAGTC
>WEKY01012220.1:0-14392 GCA_013390045.1 Picathartes gymnocephalus
CAACAGTTTTGGGAAGACTATTTTCCTGTCGGCGGGTCCCCATGCCATAGCAGAAAAAAGAGTCCTCTCCCTGAGTGAACAGAAGTAAATCTCAAGTGACACACTGACCAAAACCCCCATGCCCTGTCTCCCTGTGCTGTCTGTGGGAAGGAAGGAGGGGCTGGGGGTGGGGGGGGGAAGGTGTTTTAAAGTCTTATTTTATTCTCATTATCCTCCTCTGACTCTGTTAATAGTAAATTTACCTTATACCTTTAAATTTGAACCTGTTTTGCCCTTACAGTGTTTTCTGCCAATCCTTATCTCAGCTCATGAGTCCTTCATTAATACTTTTTCCCTCCTCCTCTGTCAAACTATAGCAGAAGAGGGTGAGCGAACAACTTTCGTGGGTGCCTGGTGTTTGGCCAATATCAAACCATGACACATACCTACAGGTATTTATTCCTCTAAACCACCTGTTCCCCAGTAACCCATGTCTCAGCCATGGCATAGCCTAGAGCATGAGCCAGGAAATTAAGTGTATTGCTTTCCTTTTCTTGTTCTCTAGTACTGGACCTTCTTGACATTATCTTAGCAGAGAGAAAGGGCTGGAAGCCCTTCTGGAAGCTGTACATGCTACAGGCGTGCAGCTTGTGCTGTGTTTTACTCTCTACTAAAAGCTCTACTCATGTCAACTGACTTCCCCAGCCTGTGACTTACTCCTTCCCTGCCTTTTTGCCTGCCGGTGTTTCTGGGCTCTCTTGAGAGAAAGTCCTTCCTGAAGAAGAAAGAGAAGTATTAGAATTTCTGTTCTGAAGAGCAACTACTACACTTTACCTTCATCACAAGCTCATGCATGGGCTCACATTGCTTCTGCCTCTCTTTGTTTACCTTTCTCATCACCAGTTTTGTGTCAGTTTGTGTCTCTTGGATAACAGGTACAAGATGCAGTTTAGTGAGTGTGAAAGGGGTATGGCTTTGAGGAGGGACACTGGACATAGTGCTGACCTTTAAAATCTGTGTGAATCTGATCAATAGTTATGTTTAAATTTTTTTTAAAAATTGTGTTTGTTTTCCCGTGGCTTTTTTTCTGAGGTAAAAAAGGTGAATTCTCCAACTGGAGGGTGGAGAGGAGAGCAGGAGTCAGAGGCAAACACCATGTTCTGAACCAAAAGAGTAGTGATCAGCATGAAGCTTGGCTCAGATTTCTGAGTCCCTCCTGTGTTTCTGGTGCCAGTAATCTAAAAATATTTTGTCTTCCAAAGCCACAAGTGACCATGACATGAGCACAGCTGCTACATACAGCAAAAATGGGAGGCACTAATGGGCTGAAAATTTCCACTCTCCAAGCATGTGTTTGTAAGCCAACCTGATGTGTGTCTGACTGCCAAAACTTTTCGTACATATGTACATTTCACTAGGTGCCTCCAAGAATGCGATTTCAACAGCATGATGATTGCAGAGAAGGCAAAACTGATTGCAGGAATTAAGTCTGGGACAAAGATGTGTATCTGTTTAAGAGGGAACACTTGGCAGAACATGAAGGTGTGCAAAAGGAGAGGCTGAAAGATGAGAAGACTTAAGTCTGTAAGAAAACTGTTCGTCTTCTTCCAGAAGCCCTTGGATACCATAGTGTGGCTATTTATTTTTCCTGACTGCTAACTGAAGACCCCACAGATGGACACTGAACTGTTCATAGCTCTGAAGCAGAGCCCAAACCCCTGGAGATCCTCACCCTGTGCCGTAAAAGTGCAGCTGTGGAGCCCTTGCCCTGTGAGAAGCACAGTTAATAAGGGCCAGTTTTATGTGGTGCAATGTGCTACATCCCCTTTGCCCCTTCCCATCACATCACATCCTCTTCCAGGAGGGGAAGCCCCTAGGTCTGATGGAAGCCCTGCTCCCAGCTTGGGCAGAGGAGAGTGCATGGCCAGGAGGTCTCGTGAGCATTACATTCACAACTGCAAGTGATGGCCGGTGCCCTCCCTGCAGCCTCACTGTCAGCGTCCTTCCTCTGCCAGTGTGAAACACATCTCTGAACTTTGCTGCATTGACTTAGATTTGGTAACAGATTAGGAAAAGAGAGGAACTAAAACCATTGTTACCTTTGAAACAGTATGGTTTCGGTTCAGTTTCCTGAGGGAAACCAGGCTATGTATACAGAAGCTGTGCCTGCATAGCTAAAATGAGAGGCTGTGGAAGGAGAGGTCAGAGAGCTGCAGTGTCCCTGTGAGGCTATCCATTGCTGTCCAGGCATGGCCTCCTGTGACCAGGACAGAATGTAACTCTCCATGCCCACCACCATTTTGACCAAGTCTTTTGTAAAGTGGTTTTTCTTCCAGTAACATTCAGGTTAATTTCCCCCTGGCTAAAATATCACTGAGCACCTGACGCTTGTCATCACTGGATTCTTGTATTGGGTTACTTCAAACACACCTCAAATGAGTAAAAAAATTACTATGTCTGATTAGCTGATAGAGGTCTGTAAATTTCACTTGAGCTGATAGAGATCTGTAATTTTTTCTTTTAATGTTATATGAGATATTTCTATTTAACCCTCAAAGTTACAAAAGGATAGGGCTACATGAGAGAAACAAGGCAACCACAGATTACTCTAGGCCAATATTTATGTCAAAAATGAATTCTTGTCCTGTCTCTTTCACATCTCTTCAGGAGGTTTTGAGCCGTCTCTCTGTTTTGGCAGACTTTCCCCACTTTCTTTATGCTTACCTGCCTCACAGACTCTCAATCTATAATATTGAATTGATCGTCTCATTATCTGTTTTCTGTTTCTCAAGGATGGTGGCTATTCCAAACAACACATTTGATTTCTTCAACTCTTAGAATCCCACACATTCATCACAACCTTATTATCTCAGACTCTGGCAAGTAGGAGTTTAGATTAGCCGTTTCCATTCCTGCTTTGTTGCTGCAAAATATTACTTTCTCATATTGCAGCTTAGATGACTTCAGTATTTTTAATACCACACTGTTTCTTTCTTTCCCTGTCTTTCTCTCCAAATGTAGGTGACTTTTTGTCACTGTCCAGGTTCTTCACATTCCAGTCTCTACTTCTCTCTTATTGATAAGGTGATTAATACTGCAGAGTAGTTCACAGTGCCTGAATTTTCTCCATTTCATTTTCAGGTGAACATCTTCAGACTTTCTCTCTCATTGCCTCTTACACCCAGAGGAGAACAACAAATTACATTAGTGAGATTTACTATCAGCTGGCTCACACTAGTATCACGACAGCTGCATCTGTGTCACTGCCTTATTGTGTTTTATCAGCTCTTAAAAATGCTGTTATCTCACTCCATGTTTGCAAGGAGCACAGCATAACTAAGCATTCTTAGCCTTCCCAACAATACAAATGTAGCTCACAACACAAGGAAATTACATGTCCTGAAACCATTGGTGCCCATAGACACTGGTGGTCTCATGTTTTCTGAGGGAAAAACAAAACTGAGCATTTTCTCTTCTTGGTATGAATTATTATCTTATGAATTCAGGCTGCACTGAGACAACACATTATTTAAATCATTAACCTTCAAGTCCTAAGGCACTTTACACAGGCTTAAAGCTGAGTGTCTTTTTAAAAGGTTTCAGGAATGTGCCTGTGATCTTTAAAATTGTCATTTTACTTCAGTCTTCATGAAACTTGTGGAAAAACCCCTCTCACTTCCTAGACTTAATTCCAACAGTAGGTGATGTCTTTTAAACTATCATTGCAAAGGTTAAAGGAGACTTTAGAACCAGTGCAAATTGAATGAAGAGAATATGTGAGAAGGAAGCAAGTTACTTTTGTCAACAAGAGAAAAGAAAAGCTTTTTTTCATCTGGTTGAGTTTTTACATAGATTTGTTTTAATAAAAGCCTTTATGTGCATGTTGTCTCTTCATTGTGGGAGAAAAGGTATGACGACTCCTTGTGATGTAAGTTAGGAGGGAGCTGTGAATAAAAAGACTGAATCTGCCCTACATAAGTAATTTTACTTCTCTAGGTGTCAGCCTCTCCCATCAGAAAAAGTCAACACTTCCAAGGCACTACAGTCAAGAAAGAAGAAGCTGCTGCAGGAGCACCAGGTAGTATTACTGTTAAGAAGTTTCTACAAATCAGAACCTCTAAGAGGGCAGAAAAAAATGATTAATGTACCATTACATTCATAACAAAGCTATGATTTCATGGACAGCCCTGTGGGAGGAAAAAGAGACTACCAGACAACTGGAAAGGGGGTAAAGAAAATAAGGCAAAACAAAGCATGTGTACTTTTTGCATGTGCTGCCATTGAAACACTCACCAACAAACTCCAAACAATCTTTTGGACATTTCAAAAACATTATGTCAGCTTTTCCATCTCCTACCACACAGTGCCTCTCTCTCCTATATGGTGCCTTGTCCTCCTCTATAATGCATCAGAAATACATAATCACCTTTATTATCATCTTCTGTCAACAATGGTATTAGATCAGTTCAATCAGATGCAGACAGTGAGGTCAGCATAAAGAATTCAAATGATGACAGAAGAAGTTTGCTATGCGTAAAGGGGTTGGTTATTATATCGCTTTTAAATTTATAGGTTCAGTTCATCTTAAGCTAAATATCTAGTTATTTAACAGCTGTTATGAGTCAGCCAGAAAGAGGATTAGTTAAAAAATGTTGCAATAAATGCTTTAATCTTGAGCTACAATAGAAGAACAAGTCTGGTCAGGTCATGTCTAATAAAAGTTGTCCTCCAGTAGTAGTCAGGATTTTATCACTGTTCATACAAAACAGGAGATGGTTTGATATCGTTAATCCTGCCACCTTTATATTAACCCCAGAAATTTCAGAGATAGTTGGGTTATATTTTTTTCAGGCATAGGACCATGCTGAAACACTTTCAGATAAGAAAATTTTACACATGGGTACTTAAGTGGTTTATCCTATACAGAGGCCATGTATACTAATCATTCTGTCATGACTCAAAGTTCTTGGGATTTTCCATGGTGATAATATGTTTTTGTGTCTTCATGTCATCTCTCTTGTAAAAGTAATGGAGACATTGAGACATGAAATCAGCGAGTTTTTGTCTGTGTCCTTTACATCTAGCTAAGAAGCATAGAGAGAATGCAAAGCTGTAAAGCAGTCAGAATGTCTATTGGAAGATAATCCATTTTCATAGGTTTCTAGTCTAATACATCATGCTTAATTCAGCTTGACAACCACATGTGTAGACTTCCAGGAGAACAGGCATGGAGGAGAGACATATCCAGGCATTTTTATCCCATTACTCCCAACTTTCAGAGGGTCATCGATGCCATGAAAACATGTTAGAGCAGTCAGAGAAGAGCAGCTGCAGTACACAAAAACACAGGTATGAACATGGTGGTTTTAACTACTCTCCAGACAAGGATTAATAACACTGGTTGAGCAAAGTTGTGATGGGTATGTGCTAAATGTCTCTGAGTTACAGGGCACCATGTGAAAATCAGCATGGCGCCCAATCTGCTGCAAGGTTGAGGATCTGTCCACCTTGAATATCTGTAGCCCATGGCAGTATTGTCTCTGGAGAACTTTTCTGAAAACTGGAAAATCCACAGAACCCTCCTCACACAGGTTGAAGTCCCGCTGCTGAGAAATGGTTAACTCACTGCTACGAGCTGGAAGCTAAAGAAATACATCTGAATTTCTAATCACATTTCTAAGGATGTGCTAATCTCACACTGTGGTTACCTAAGCAATTTCTGAAAATAAGTATAAGTAGTCACAAATCACAAAAAGTAAGTATTAATAGAAGGCACTAAAACAAAGAAAAAGTTTCTGGGAAAGTACAGAAACTGCAGTCTCTGTGGGACTTGTTCTTGGCTTTTCCATTTGTCAAGTGGGAAGCAGGGTGGTAGGAACCAGCACCCAGAAAAATGGTTTGCATTTGGGCAATTTGTAAAAAATTTCTGTAATAAAGATTCAACTTTAGTTCAAATGTGAGCCCAAATGATTATTTCCCCCTCTTCTCATTAATATCCCAGTGGCATCATAAAGACATGCCACATTAGACCTGTCAGATTTCTGTAATGGCAGTAACATGAAAAAATGCTAGAAACATGAAAAAAACCAAAGCAAAAGAGACAAACAGAAAAACAGTGAATTGACCACAGGAAAATCATACTCTTTAAGCAAGAAATCTAGGTCTGTTCTTGAGTGAACTAAACTAGCACTAAAAATTTTAAGTATACCCCTTAAAATCTGTTATAATAAGCTTATGTGATTTTTTTAATGGAACGGATGATTTCTGGTTCATAATTTTCCTTGTCATTAAGAATTATGCACTGCACTCAGCCTTATTTGCAGTTTTGAAGGATGAATTCTATCCATCTATCCAAAGATGTTAAATATATTCTGTATTTTTTAATGAATCAAGTTATCATCTAACCTTTTGATGATGGAGCTTCTCATAGACAGACAGTTGCCACCTCCATTCACAGCAGCATACAATACAAAATAATATTTCATTCTTGACATGGTTGCAGAAATTATCTGCATCAGGAATAAAAAGCGAAAACATCTAGACTGGGTCTTTACTAATTTTTAAGACATTATTTTGCATGTAAAAAAAAGGAGGGAAGGGGAGGAGAACAAAATTTAAGTAGTTGTGCAAAATTGCAGAAATTGACCCTTCACCTAGAATATGTCTTTCTGTCCTTACATGAACAGGGACGGAAATGAGGTGTATTTAAGTACTTTGCTGTACTTAAACAAAAGTCCAGCTTACTCCTGAAAGATTCGCACAAATACACAAGTTTAAGCACATCCAATCTCAATATGCTCCAAATTCTAAGTCTTTCCTGCTTTTAGTCCATTTATTTTTAAGACAGTAAAGAAAAAGGTGTTATCAACATCTAAAATGAGAAGATAGTTTAAAAAAGTAACGAAAAGAAGGTACATCCTCAATCCTCATGGAAATTTCCGTGATTTCTTCAAGAAGAGCAAAACACCAAGCAATTACATGCCTGACACATTGATTTGGATCACATGATTTAATTAGCAAATTACACCTTTGTAGAACTTTTCACAGAAAGATAGAGGAAAAGAAAGTAGGTCTTCAGTTCATCATTCTTAATAATCTCTCTATCAGAATTGTTATTTAATGAACACCTCTGATTAAGTTTGTTTCATTAAATTATGAGATCTGAATCATATTATAAGACCTGTATAGACTTATGAATTTTAAGAGGTAAGGAAGCTAGTCCAGTATGTGTCAGCTTGACATCTAAATTATTCATCTTCTTTCTAATGTGCTCCTGAGTTGCTGGTTTGCTTCTTTAATAAGAACTGTACAATCATATGGCTTCTCTCTTGTCTTTGTCTTTAGCCTGACATTATGAAATAACAGTTATTCATAGGACACTTATTTTTAATCGCTTAGGTTTACTAACAACCCTTAAGACCAAGTGATTTTCACAAAGAAAGGTTTGAAATATTTACTTTGTTTTGATCCACATTGTGTTTGGTTTGGGTTTTTTTGTTTGGTTGGTTTTTTTTTCTTTGACTTTCTTTGTTTGTTTTGCTTTTTTTAATTGCATCTCTTTTGAATGAATTTGCAAGTTGTAGAAAATTAGAAGAATATATTAAAATTGTTACATGGTATGAACTTTTACTGTTGTGACAATCATAATGAGATAAAGATGGGGGTTTTACCTTTCATTAGTAGAGTAGTTTTGGCAATCTAGTCTTTATTTCAGTGGAATTCTAGTCACGGTCACATTTCTTTATCTCCCCCATTAAGAACTTAGACACTTTAAAAGTTCTTTACGGATCAACCTTAGGCAATTTATGTCCAAGAAATGAGATGAGAAACGTTGCTGCACAGAAATTTATGGATTTATTACATATCACTGTAAGGCTAAGAATGAAGTTGTGAAGCCAAGGCATTCACAATAAAAGTGCATCTTGAAGAGCAGTTTTTAACAAGGCCCTTAATTCATTGTCATCCTGATAATTGTTCCTTTGTTGATGCTATTCATGTTCATGTTCCTTTGTTTCATCAATTCAGGTACTTCTACTGTAATCCAATGTATCAATAAGTAGGGGCAAAGGAAGGAATATTACTATTGAAGTTGTTAAAAGAATTTTGCTTTTTCTTTCTTGAAAAGAGTTAAAATTTAGCTTCCATATTTTTCTTTTGCTGCAATAGATATTTCTTAGAATTGCTAGAGTTTATATATTAATTATTGGAGTTACTAAAATAACTATGATTTACTAGAATTCCTAGAATTTACAGCATTGTCTCTAGAATATGTCCCAATGAGAGGACAATGAACCTCTTAATTACAAAATAAAATGTCTAAAATATTCCAAGTTCATTTCAATAAGACAAGCTTGGAAAGACAAAAAACCCCTACAACATTAGAAATAACATTCTGAATATCCCTTTTTTATCTTAAAAATAATTTCCTTACCCAGTTGAAAATATATCCCTAAATACAAGCAAACCAGATGATTATCCATTCATAACAAGACTCTGAGTTGGGTTTGTTCATAAGATGAATTCATTTCCAGTATGGTTATTGTCAGCTAGTACCAGAATATATCCCAAATTTCCTGTATAGGCAAATAGATTTATATTGTTTTTCTAAATGTCTTTGAATCATTCATGCAACATTCAAAAGGACTAACTCTAAGGGTAGAGAAAGAAGTTATAGTGGCAAGGAGATTTCTTCATTGCAAATTACTAGAGAAAACTCTTTTCCTGTTGAAATTACTAGCTTAATCCAGCTAATATTTATAGAGAAATTTTAATGGCTAGTAAAGTAAAGTGTTTTCTATTCTACCCTGAAAACAGGCTGGTTCTGGACTAAATTATAATCACAAAAGGTTTTGCGACATATTTCTATGTTATTTAAGCCATTTGAATTTTCTATTTATGATTTATAGTTGCCGCGTGTTTTCCCTCCCTGGTTTAAAAGAAAAAGGTAGGAATTAATGTCTAGTTCTAAACAGAATCAAGAATAAAATCAGTAAGAAACAATTCAAGTTTAATGTCTATTCTCCTAGAGATTAATCCATAAGAAGATTATAATTTTATAACAAAACTGGTGAAACTAAAAATTTTTTCAGAATTATATTGTCCCACACAAATGATTTGCTAGAGTTCACTGTATCCCCAGATACATAAACTCCATAGTTTGCAGCAGTGACCTGCTACACTGAAAACTCATCATGGGTTTTATCCCTCCCTCAAGTATCAACATAAGGGGAATTAGCTGCAGTGCTGCAGCTCTGTGACACCTCAGTATCAATCAAAACTCCCCACTTCCAGGCACAGCCCCAGTATGCCAGCCTTTGCAGATCAGGCTCACATCAATCCACCGCAACTGGGAGCAGCAAAAGAAGCAATACAATTATCCTCATTTCCATATAAGAAACCAACAATCCAGGAAAATAAGGAAAATTATATGAGGGGTCCTTGGTAGAGAGGGGATCTGAACTGGGATTGTGGAAATTCTGCTAGTGTTGGGGTACAACTGTTCAAAACTCTTTTTTATTAGTAAATAAAAGCAACTGCCTTGTTATGACAGTGAACAGCTCTCATCTGTAGTGGACTGTAGGGTTCACAGTACAACATGAGGCAAAGTTTTTCTTCTGCTGAGCAGGAATTTAAACCTTTGGGCTAATGCCTTCCAAACTCCTCAGATCAGGCAGGGAATTTCCCCCAGTTTTCACCATGGATTTATTATTGTAGCTCCACAACATGGAGCTGAATGACCTAAAAGCATGTTAATGCTGCTGCAGGACGCATTAAAGTCATACAACAGCATTTTCCCTGAGTGGGTGTATTTAGCTTGTTTAATAAAGATTATGAGTGACTGCACCCTTTTTTTGGCTATGACACAACCGAAGGATAGAGAAATTTAACAGCATATTAGTCATCTGCCCAGAGGTAAAGTATTTCATAATGAACTGAAAAGCCAGAAAATTGTGTCTATGTGTGTGTTTTAATATTACTCTGTTCATACTAATGAAATTTATGCAAAGCACCACAAAAACTGATGAGTGTACATCCATAACATGACTGAAAGACACTGCAGTTTGCATTAGGGTGAGGTGATAAATTATTTATTACATGTCAAATTTGGTTTTTTCTTTTAATTCCTTTCATGGTATTTTGAAATTATTTCTGCTTTTTAGTATGAAGTTATTAGCGTAAAAATCAAGAAAAAAAATCACATTTTTGTCCTGCTGCACAGTGTGCCTTGCCCAATGAAGAGGCCAAAGGCAGGAATGTCTCAAAACATCTGTAGGCAGAAAATTTAGCACTTTTTTTATCTTTTGAAAAACATTAGGCAAGCTGGATGTGCATACAAGTGAGGGGGAAACAGGGAAGGACATGGTGATTCAGAGGACTGGCAGTGGAATAAAGAATATGTGGAAAATGAGTTCTGCTTGCAGGCTTAAGGATGAGTGCTGGCACGGCCGAACTGCTTGCTCACCTTTGGAGCTCACAGCCGTGATGTTTGCCCCATGTGCCTTATGGGTGTTGGGCTTGGCTATGTGTGATGTGGGGACACCATGGCCACTGCTGAGCCTGCCCTGATCCTTGCCCATGGACCACCAAGGTGACATTGCTGGTGAGCACCAGAAACTGGGTCTCCCAGATTCTTGGACTCAGCATGGCTGTCTACATTTCTGTGCTGTCAGCCTGGTGCCAAGGAGGAATGGGAACATGCCTTTTATATGCAACTGGGACTGGAAATCAGCTGAGGGTCCAAACAGCCAAGAGTGGCCAGGAGACCTGCAAACCTGGCTCCTTCATATGAGAGGAAGTTCTCCCATTCTACCTAAGAATATGTGATACCAGTGCTCCTCAAAATTCTCCAAAGAACAGATCTTGGGGGTCCCATGTGCCTGGTGAGCCCCTAATTCTTCCTATGGAAACAGCTGCTCATTTGGGGTTTTTGATGGGGGCTTGAGGAATGAGAGATGACTCCCTTCAGCTGGAAAGCTTCCCCCACTGGAGGATTACTCACAGCTTCTGGGTGCCAGCCAGGAGCAGGATGGCAGGGTGCTGCCTCACAGGTCTAGTGCTCCTCCTGCAAGTACAGATCTGTGAAAGCTGGCACATCCCCTCTTCTTGCAAACAGCAATCTCCAAGCTCGGCTGCCAAGCATGCTGGGGAATGTCCACCACTTCACCTGGCCTTCAGCTGAGGCCATCTGATACACAGTCAGGGGATAAACTCACAGGATGTCTCTTGTGGCCATCAGTTGCCTGTGACCAGGGAGAGAGAAAAAGGGAGAAAAGAAAAAAAAATCCATCATTTAAGGTTTTTAGCCAGCAGTTTTTAAAAATTTTTGTGAGTGCCTTGGGAACTAGACAGTAAATTGATGTCCTTAGATTTAATTTTCTGGATTTCTATTGAATAGCTTTTAATAGGATTTTTACCAGTAGATATGTTGCTGCATGAAAACCTAGTGACTACTGAGTATTTTAAAACCTACAGTGGTTATCAAGTTTTTCTCTAATCATCTTCAGTGAAAACTTTATTCTTGTTGGCAGTGTGCACCCCAAGAAGAGTTTAAAAAAGTCTGAAAGAGCCTCTTGTTTGTATTAGATCACAGTACTTTGCAATGAGCAGCTGCAAATTTTTTAAGGAAAGAGCAGTAAAAGCTACAGACCGAAACAAATGGCCAAGTGCTGCTAGGCAGCTCGGCTTAGAGCAAAGATGAGGTTAAATGTATTAGTGGACTGAGATATGAGAGTACAAATTATCTCCCTACTACCAAAATCAAGATTCTTAAATCAGCTCACGTGTGTTTGATATCTTAACCCCAATGCTATTGTGGTTTATTAAAATTAATGTATAAAAATTATGTATAAAATATAGATAATAGAAATATATTTATTTATTTGATCAATTTACTAAAATGGGTAATATACAAACAAAAATACCCTTGCTCTCAATCACCACCACCGTGCAGCTCAGCTATCTATTTTTTAATTGTCCAGAATGCACACTTTGGTAGAACCATGCTTGATAAACCCAAAAAGCTCTTTTTGCTGATTCAGATTTTTTTTTAAAAATCAGTTCTCCACATTTTTATTTTCCATTAATGACTCTTTAAGGTTAAATGCAAAGGTCTTGTTTTCTTCAGGTTTTGAGGTTTGCTGAAAATCTGCAAAGATGATCACCTTGGTCCTGAAAAAGTCTTATGCGTGAAATTTCAGAGTACTTGAAATTTTTTCTTTTCCTAGTGAGGGCAAAGCATAGTCACTCATGAGGGAGAAAACAGAATTCTTTGGCTTGTTGAAAATCACCTTTCTGGATGCATGCCTGGGCAAATGAATGCTATAAATTGCTCTTTCCAGTGCAAAAATCTGTAACAGTGTAAGAAATTTATTTATTTTCATATAGACATGATATTTATGGAATTCTAATGCACTTGTTGCTGGTTTAGAATAAGTATTTACAGTACATTTTACCTAACTGTAAAGAAGTTTGCTTTTCTGATTTTTAACTACAGTTTGTAGAAACAGTGCCCAAACAAGATCTGTGCAGCGTTAAAGCACCTTGCTACAAAGGGCCTGAGATTATTATGTATTGACTAAGATAAGACATAAATCTTTCTGAATTCCAATAGAATTGATATTTGCCTGTGTTTCTCTTACTGTTTACTAATAAACATTGTTTAAAATTTATGCACTCCTACTTACATAAACTGCTTTCATGTCATGTTATGATTGCTTTGCAAATCTCTCAGTTGATTTGTCTGGCAGGATGTTAGTCGGAAAGTCAGAGATAAACTATAATCCTCTAAGTGTTTTTCTTCAGAAACTGAAGAGTTATTTTCCTTACATTGCCTAAAACAAAAGTATGATTTCTGGGGCTCACACTTTGCATGTCAAAGCTCAGCTTTTCCGTAATGTTCCTCTTGATTTATGGTTTTAAGAATGATTTTAAAAAACCACTTTTTTTTTCCCAAGCAGATATACAAATATATAGTTCACAATTTTTTCCATCTCATTTTTTAAAATTTGCTTCATGTTGGTCCTTTTCTGTCCCAAAACAGATAATGATATCAAGACAGTCAATATATCCATGTTCCTTATATAAAAATTATTTCAATGCCTAATAAAAAATGCAATAACTGAGAAAGAAGAACTTATCCATTTGTAAAGAAATTTTCAAAACTTGTGCGAGATAACAACCACACATGATGAAAGTCAGTTGTTAGAGAAAGTGTATTTCAAGCTTCCACAGAATTTTACTGAAAAAATGAAATCAGCTGGTGATGCCGGAGTGGACAATGCAAACACGATTATGTGGATAGGTCAGAGTATATTCACACCCATAGAGTACTGAGAAAGTAACAACAAACTCCCCAAGAAAGGCCAGAGATTTTGTGGAGACTTTTGTATCTCACCCCACCAGTAATTTATAAACAGGAGGAAAAAACAAAAGATGTAAGCAAGTTATGTAATCCAGTAACACAGTCCCAGACATTACATACCATGACTGCTTTTATAAAGGATCCCATGGCACCCTGAATTATTTCTGAAATGTCTGTTAATAATGTCTGTTATGAATTAGGTTAAACATAATGTCAGGGTTTTTAAGCATCAGTATGCTCTTGTGAGTCATTCTTACTCATCCAAGCAACCTGTTTTTAGTGTAAAGGGTTGGTAGACAGACGCACTGCAATTGTACTTCTTTTGAGTTTTGTAAAACATAAAATTTCTACCTTGCTTACCGTGTGCCTACTTGTTAGGTGAGAAGGAATACATCCTAAAATGCTATAAATTAAAGCAGGAATATGAAGTTCAATTGCAGTATTACATAGGCTTACAGACAATAATGGAGATCTGTCAAACCAAAAAGTACGCAGGGATTTTCCATCAGGCCTGCACAGGAACACTTTCTTTCACTACAACAGAGCATGTAAAATAGTAAATGTGGTACTTGTGATATTGGAAAATGAAAAAATAAGGAAGACCTAAAGAGCAAATGAAAAAATATTCCAAGTATGTCAAGAAAGAAGATAACACTTATGTTTTGCCAAGCTTTTGACCTGCCCCCTAAAAGCATTCACAAGTGTGCATTGCTCTGTGTGAGTCTGAATAGTCTACGCAGAAAAAGGAATCAAACATTAACTAACTAACTAACTAACTAGAAACCAAAAAAACCAACCAACCAACCAACCAAAACAAAACAAAAACAACAACAACAACAACAACAACACCACCACTAAACAAACTTCTTCCAGAATCCAGTGTCCTGAATTTGGGATGAGAAAAATAATCTGCTTCAAATACATTAAGTTTGTAAGAGCATTCATAGGAACAGAAGAAACAGAAGAGGAACAGCTGTGACACTTCAGAGAAAACACCACCCTACAGCTCTTTGGGACACAAAATGTGGACCAGAATCAGGAAAGTGTCTGGGA
>WEKY01012221.1:8570-21799 GCA_013390045.1 Picathartes gymnocephalus
TTTTTCGGTCCTAGTCTCTCACATTCACTTAAAAGCTTTAGTACTGAGTCTTGGTTGAAATGCATCAAATGGAATTGTGGAGAGCAATACCAGAGGTTTTTTGGAAGCTGTGCTCTGCAGCTCAGAACTGTACAAGAGATGAGCTCTTGGCCCTGTCAGATGCTGTTACATGCTGACAGTGTTGGCCCTGTGATGTTTGGTAAAGTAGGGCATTCAGGCTGCCATCACAAAGTGGTATTTTTTTGTTTGTTTGTTTGTTTTTGTTTTGTTTGTTTTGTGGTTTTGTTTGGTTTTTTAATGTTTTGTTTATCATCTGAAAATACAGGATACTTATTTAACATCCCTTCCTTAGATATGAAGAAGCTTTGTGCCCAAACATCTTTTTCCCAGCTGTATCAGTTGGTTTTGTACATCTTGGTCTTGCCTACTTTCATTTTTGTAACAGCATTCTTGCACATCTGTTTTCAGCTTCACCGAGGTGCTGCATTTTGCGCTGAAGTTGTCAAGTCACTGGGGAAAGTTTAGTACACTTAAAGCTCAGCTGAGTTTGGAGCTACAGAGCAGAGGTTGCATTGGTTCGCTCATCAATTTACTGCTATGAAAGGATTTACAGAGGGGATATGTGCTGTCTTTGACGCTCTGAATGCTGTTCCATCCTGTTTCACAGCTGGTTACCTCAACTAAGTTGAGCTGCATTTGGTGGTGAGCTCCTGGAAGCCTTTTTTAAAACGAAGCAACAAGTTCTTGTGTTTCTGAGCTCTTTGATACCACTCTGCAGGCATTTTCCTAGGTAAACAGAACTTGTTCAACAGAACTGTGCAGTCTTGTGTAATTGGAGGAGCAAATGAGGCTATTTAAGGTGGTGGATTTTGCATTGAATAGAAGATTTTGTGTTAGCTGAAGATGACCTTTGATTCCCTTTAACAGCATAAAATGACTGCCTGAGGAGCTGCTCCTTGGAAGTTTATTGCTGGTCTCATGAAGCAGCAATGTAGCTGAAAGCTCCTGAAAAGTGAATGTCCCTTCTTGGTACAAAATAGGAAGAGGGGTTGATTAAAGTGAATAGGAATTGAATTTTCTGTGGCTTAGAGTAAGCTCAGCTACACCAGGCCTCTACTAGATGTTCTCCTAAACAAAATATCAAACTATTTTTGGGGATTTTTCCATCCAAATTTTGCTAATTTGGGGAAGGAAAGGGGGATTTGTGCCTATTTAATAATATTTTCTTATTTTTTCAAATACGCTTTTCTTTGCTTGATAGCTCAGGCATGGAATTTGCTTGGTTAATAGACCAGCCTTAATGTTTGTGTTATAAAGCTTTAAAAAGATGTTCTGTAAAAATTAATAATTAATTTTTAATTTTCTGTTTTCTTAGACTTGAAGGGTATCAGCACTGGCTTGTTGATTTATTCTGTGACGCTGGCATTTTAAATAGCTCTTTGTTTTAGCCTATAAGAGTTTGTTTATACATAAAGGATTTATGTTATGCTCATCCTTCACTCAGAAATACGATATTAACTGTTCCACCAGTGTGTTTTCATATATAAATGGAATAATACTGCATTATTGTGAGGTCATGAGTTACTGTTTTATTCAGTTTGAAATTACATTTAATAGTTTGGGAGTCTGAGGAGTTGCTGATCTGTGGTTTATATAACACTGGGAGTCAGGTACAACTTTCTCCTAAAAAAATGTTTGCAACTAAAGGTGTTTTGATGAGCTGTTGTTCTTTGTATTTGGCATCTGGAGGAGAAGTAGGACAAGGAAGACATGTCCAGATGACACCATTTCTGGTAGATAACTGGGCTCTACGTGGCTGCACAGCTTTCTTACTTTCGTATAACTGGTTCTTAGACAGATGAGAGAGAAAGCAGCCCAGATATGAAGAGACACTATAGAGATTTGCTGACCCATAAGCAACTTCATTTTCCTATATTCCTCTTAGAACATGTGGCTAATTATTTCTAGGTTATGAATTGATAAAGGTGGATTTTAAGAAACATCTATAAGGTCAACTGATCCACGCATGGATCCCTTCCACCGAACAAAAGTAATCCTCACAGAATGCAATTCCTTTAAACAACTTCAAAGGGCTGGGGGGGTCCTTCCCCTTCAGATACCTTCTACTGTGTTTACCTCATAAATGGAAGGTTTTCACCATCAAAAAAGGGAGGTCAAGAAAGGTTCTGGTGACCATTTGGATTGCTTTGTCTCATTCCTTCTCCAGTCACCCCATATTGGAGGCTGAAGATACGCAATGCAAACTGATAAGCGCAGTGAATCTGTCACAGACCAAAATGATCAGATTTTATTTTGCAGTAAGATAAGGAATAGCATGTGTAGGATTCATTTTTTCTCTTTTTTTTTACCTCTTCTTTCCAGGTCTCCATGAAGCAGATATTAGCTTTAAGCAATGGAATAGTGAATGAACTTCTCAAAAATGTCTTGAGGATAGAAATGATTTTTTTGGGTGGATTTTTTTGCAAATAGCCTAGAAGAAGAAGAAGCAGAGATTTTGAATCAGTGTCCTAAGGAGGGAGTAATTTTAAACCTTTTTCAGCTTTCATGGCATTGACTTTATCCTTCTCTACAGTAAAGCCTTCAAAAGTAAATGGAAGGAAGTGGGAGAAGATGAGCAGCTCAGTCCACCCACGAGGAAATCTGCTACAACTTTCATGCCTGAAAACTAATACAACGCATATGCATTTAAAAAATGGCTAGTCTTTATTTATGGAATAATAAAAATAAAGTTAACTTAGTTGTCCTTTTAACATGTTGTCTTAACAGCATAGGCTGGGAGGCTGCATTGCTGTCTGCTCTGCTGCACAGCATCACAGGATCCCTTGGGAAGGGGAGGTATGGGAAACCTCATTAATACTGCATTCCTCCTGCTCTCTCCCAACACCCTGATCTGTTTCGTTCCCCACCTCACTACTACCAAAAGGTTAAGATTTGAGAATAAAACCAGTGAATTCTGTCAACTGCTATATTAAAATGTAGCTCATATGATCATAAGGCTAAACAGGTGACCATGGTCCAGAAGGTCACGAAGTGTTGTTTGAAAACTCTGTACTTTTTGGGAATACCAAAGATTATCCTACTATTAAGCTCACCAAATAGAAAAATATAACAATAAATTCAGTATTGGAATGACATTTTCCCAGAAGAATGTCTTAAGCAGAGATCTTCAGCAGTTTATATTCTAGAATGAGTTTATGGCAGTGCCCTCTATCTTTTTTCTTCAGGAGAAAAATGGCCTAATGTAGTCTGGAGCATGGAATTAGAGCTTGCTCATACTGCAAAGTCTAAAACAAATTCATGGAGGTGATGCTGCTTCTCAGTTCCGCTGAATCATTTCTGTTGAAAATCTGGGCTTGGATTTTGACACTCAAAGTAAAATAGCATTTTTCTTTCAGTTCTGCCTGTCAGAATGCTCATAGTTAAATGAGAAAGACTGTCTCTGGTGGCAGGATAATGATGACAGAGCTTCTCAGTCTTCAGACATCCTTGGAGGTCATGGAGCCCATCACTCTGTACTCTGTGTCCTTTGGCAAAGGGTGTTCAGGAGGAAACTGAGCTAGAGAAGGTGTGGGTGGAGGGGAAAGGGGCTGCTTGGGGGTAAGGATGATAGATTTAGAGACCAGGTAATCCAAGGTACATTTTCAAAACAGCAAACCTGAGTTTAGAGTAAGGCAGAGGTCAGGAGTTGTCGTTTGTAATGGCAGTGCACCATTTCTCAGTAGTCCCTGTGAACAAAGATGATGTTTGTGTGACTTTGGCTAAGGGGAAACTTAGGGTAGATAATATTTTCCACTCTTAAATAATGCATACACCCAAACAATAATTAGAATAATTAGAAAAAACCCACACAAAGAACTAACTTGAGGGAATGAAGATGAATGAAGATTATGGTGCAGTTACAGTGCCTGGACAGCATGTTTGGGGAATTCTGGATATTAACATGGAAAAGCAAATTAATTTGGATGCAAAGATGGTCACTTGATCAATAAAAATGTTTTAAATTTTAGAACATTCATCAGGCACTCTCAGCTTTACAGGCTGCAATTATCGTGGTAGAAAGCATTTGTGGCTTTAACAAAAAAGTAACCTGCACTTTTCATGAGGGTAAACTTTGTTTAAAACTCTTTATCAGCAAGATGAATGCAATGAACTCTTCTTCCATCTCCTACATGAATATGCAGATCTGCTTCAAAACAATGCCTTGGTTCTTCAGCTTCTAGTACTTACGAGAGGGGTAAACAGTAGCCCATGAAATGGCTAAGACTATGAATTATCAAGTCCAAAATAATAGTCATCATCATCATCATCAGCACAGAAGGGTTTGGGTTGGCAGGGACCTCCAAGATCATCTAGTTCCCATCCCGCTGTTATGGACAGAGTCACCTTATACCCAACCAGGTTGCTCAAAGCTCCATCCAGTCTGGCCTTAAACACTTCAGGGGATAGGGTATCCCCAGTTTCTCTGGATATGTCTCACCATACTCATAGTGAAGAATATCTTCCTAATATTTCATTTAAACACATATTCTTTGAGTTCAAAGCCATTCCTCCTTGTCCTATGGTCCTATACCATGTGCCCTTGTCAAAAGTCCCTCTCCAGGCACTGGAAGGGGCTCTAAGGTCTCCTTGGAGCCTTTTCCAGACTGAACAGTCCCCACTCTCTCTTGTCTCCAGAGCAGAGGTGCCTCCAGCCGTAATGCTGATGTAATTGCTGTGCTCTTGGCTGTAGCTCTTGGTTTTTGTTTTAACAAGTGAATGGGCTGCTCTTTTCCGTCTTGGAGGAGATCTCTGTTGTTGTTCTGTTCATCTGATGGCTGAAGGGTTGCAGAAGAGGAACTGAAAAGCAAATTTCTGTTCTGCTGTCCAACACTGCTCTGGTACAGATCTGTCTGTTTTCTTCACAGTTTCCAAATCCTGAGTTCAGTTTGGTTTCTCAGGGCAGTGGAACTTGGACAAGTATTCCCTGTTTGGTTCTGTCCTGGTCCGCTTCCTAACAGTGCTTCAACTTGCCAGCCAGTTTGATCAAAATTTGGTGAATAGAGATATTAACTGATGTGAACATAATTAGTTGAATAGCAGAGAGTCCCTAATAATGCCATTTACTGAGGGAGAAACTATGGTCAATTCTGTGCTGATGAGATCTGTGGGACAGCCCCAGGAGCTTGGGCTCTGGAAATAACTGTGGAGAAAGCCAGGGTTTGCCAGTTCATCTGATGGGCCTTTTAGATCTTTATTTTTGTTTGGATAAGCTGGAGTGGAAAAAATAGACAACCTTTTATGTGACTCCTAATTGTNTTGTTTCCCAAAGCTTTGTGATTTTTGAAGGTGGTCAATAGGAGACAGGCTCAGCACCACTAGGAAAATTAAAATAAAAACTACCGTGATACAATTAAAAAAAGGCTTCTGAATTTTTTCCTCCCCTCTTGCTTTCCAAAAGCTGATGCAGATAATCAGTAGTCTTTAAAAGCAGGCTGCAATTGAGCAACCAAACTCATAGTCACAGCAGAAAAGTCTTAACTTGAATTTCCTTGGGGCAAAATGCCATTTCTTAGCTGACCTTGGCCTGTCTGTTGTTATTGGGGTAGTCTGAGCTTTTTTTCTGGTTAGAATGTATGCTTTAGGAAAATGGTCAGTGCTTCTACATGTTCCTAGTGAAAACGTAGGCATTCATTTTTTCTAATAATTTTTTTTTTTTAGAATTTTCTTTGATAGCTCTTATTATCATCGCTTACACAGAGACTACTACGCAGATACTATCAGTGTGTGTCAGCAAATGCAACTTGCACAACAAGAACCAACACTGCTGTTACACAGCCCTAATTTCTGACAGATGTTTCTTACCTCAGTAAATGGTATAATCTGATTGGAATCACTTAAAACAGATTACTTTACATAAATGCTACTCAGATATCTACTTGATGAGCACTATTTATAAAGTGTTGTAAATACTCAATATTAAGTATACTGGAGATGTATTTTAACTTCTCAAGTTTTATTTTTACTTTGTGCCTTGTCTGCTGCTCCATCCCTGCCTGCTTTCCTCCCTGCAACTTAGAATTTTGGGGTTTCTGAATATCTACAGAAGATAAATATTCTGCTTTTGGCCTTTCTTCTTCTTCTTCTTCTTTTTTTTTTTTCTTTTGTGCAGAAAAAGATCATCATGGTATTTGAAAGAAGAGAATGAGCATATGTCTACTGTGTACTTCTTATAGTAACAAATAGATACTAAGTATTTTTTTTAAAGCATCAAGGAAGTACTTTGCTTATGTGAAAAAATACATATCGTACTGTAAAATGCTGGATAGCTTCTAAAATTGAATTGAAAAATTCTCATGCTATGAAGTACCTAGTTTTCACCTTCATTTTGTAGCCTAATACAAAAACAAGAAGGTATGTCCTTGAGAAGAATGAATATAATACTGGTATTATATGAGCAGGCAGTATCTCTTGACACTTGGATTGATAATCTGTATTAGCCTCATCTGTTAAAAGTGTAAAGAATACAGAGAGTCCACACATTCTGTTTATTAAAACTCTCCTTGGCAATGCATTACCAGTTGATATTTAAAGGGTTTTGTTTTCGTGAATAAAATTTAATTTAGACCTTCCCCTTTTTACTTCTTGATTTTTTTTTTTAATCTGCTTTTCTGGAAAACATTTTCTTTTTATGGAAGAAACACCTTTTTTTTTTTTTAATATATATTTTACACTCCAGAGCACAGATCAGACCAACTTAAGGAAAGCTGAAGAAATATCTGCAGCTTTCCTTTTTCTAAGGAAACAAGTCTGACTTGCTCAAGGTCACCAAGGAAGCCCAGGGCAGAGCTGAGTGTGTAAAAGCAGCCCTCCTGCCCTGCCAGCTGCACCGTGAACCAGAGAGGCACCCCGCCTGTCTGTGCTCCTTCTGTACCCACACAACTACAGTAATTGGGGGGTTAAATATTACTGTAGCATGTTTTGCTTTATTATTGAAGGTAAACATAATCGACCTTGTCACTAGAAGTGTTTGTCTGTCTGTGTAGCACTGAGGGGCTGGGAAAACTTTGTGGTGGGGGGAGGAAGGCACCCAGGCATGTCTTCAGTTCCCTTTGGCTTTCTTCAGCCCTAGAAAGAGCTTTGTGCCTGAGCAGTGATGCAGAACATCTGATGGGCCTGGTTGTGGCCTAATCTCTCTCTCTCTCTTTTTTTTTTTTTTCCTTCAGTGAATATTTTTTCTCATTTAAATAGAGAAGCAGACAATACTTAAATGTAGTTGCCACTTCTTTTCTTCCTTTTTTTTTTATCTAGAATTTTGACATACCCCACTAATTCCGCAAGGCCAGTCAGTATATTGAGAAATGAGATGGCAGTAAAGAATGGTAATTAAACATATGCTGTAGACCAGTGCATGCTGCTACAAGTAGGCAGATAGGTTAAGTTGAAGGCTGCTGGCTTTAGATTAATTCCCTTTTGGTTCTAGTCTTGGATAAGCCTTATGCTTTACTGCTGAGGCCTGGGAGTGAGAAGAGATTACCGTGGAATATATAAAGAGCTTTAATGATAAATGTGAGTCTTGTTCCTGTTGATTTTAATATGTATTCTAGCTGAATCCGATATTTATAATTTTTACGAAATATTTTGCTATGAGTAAAATGGATATTTGCTTTACTTCCATACACACACTCTGCCTGGATGTGTGTTTATTATAAACATAGGCTTTTGCAGTATTAATACTCACCATTTTAAAAGAAAACTGTTTGTAAGTAGTTTTGATGTTAGGTGCTGCAAAATTAAGAAGAAACAAAAGCCGTTCCCCATCTGGGCTGAATATTTGAGCTGACCTTTGCCTTCTGATCAATAAAGAAGCCCCGGGTTTAGAGGGGGCTGGATGTGGCACTGATTAAGGACTGGCGTGGGCTGCGATATTCATTATTTAAGGCAAAGCAACATTGCCACGGTTCTTCCATCCATAACCTTGTGGAGTGAGGCAAGTGCTGATGGAGGGTGTGACCCCGATTCCTGCTGAAGTTTGGGGAAGTTTTCCAGCGCTTATAGGGAACTATCCTGTGCGCTTAGAGCAAAGTTTTGCACTTTTAGAATGCCTGGTACTTGTGTTGGTAAGCGGACACAGCAAATGTGTAAAAGCGATGGCAGAACACGGGTGCAGGAGGGGAAGGGGCGGTGCGGGGCAGCCTGGAACAGGAAGATCAGCGGCGGCGAAGCGAGGCAGGTCCGCAGCCGGGCCGGGCGGCATTTCCAGTGTTGTGTCTTTGCGCAGAGGGTGAACCGGAGGCTGCCGGGCGCGGGCAGCAGACGGGGATTAGCATATTAATGGGAGCCGGGTAATCGCCTCCCGCCCCTGCCCGCCCTCCTCCGCAGGGCTCACTCCGCCTCGGCACCGCTCCCGGGGAGGAGGAGGAGGAGGAGGTGGAGGTGGATGATGCTCCGGGGCGGGGGGAGATGAGGCAGCGGCGCGGCTACCCCGCTGCGGAGCGCGCTGGAGCCCCGGGCGGGCCGGGGCACCGCGCTCCCCCCGCAGCCAGGTGAAGCCGCACCGCCCCGGGGAGGGCCGGGGCTCCCTCCTCTCCCCGGGATCCGGCACGTCCAGGCGGCTCCAGCCTCCCCCCGCAGGAGCCCGGAGCGCTGAATCGGGACATTGTGTGCCGGAGCTGGCCGGCATCGAGCACGCTCTGTGTATGTGGCTGCTGGAGGTGGCCGGGCAGCAGCCCCCGAGGCAGGCAGGTGCGGGCTGCATGGAGAAAAGCGGCTGCAGCCCATTCCCCATGTGCTGGGCTAAAGGTACGCCGACCTTTTATTTATATATATATAAATGTGTGCGTATATAGATATATGTATATATAGATATGTGCGTATTTCCCTTTCCTTCTTAATTTAACGATTTACCACCTGTGGTTCTATGGGTTTTTTCCTATCAAAGCCGAGCTAGAAAATAAGATATTCTGGTCATGTGCTTGCAGTGCGGAGCTGCCCCTCCGCAGGAGCTGCTTCACCTGACAGCTGGGATGCTTCGGGATTTTTTTTTCTCCCTCTCCCTTTAAGAATGATTTCAAATAAAAAGAGGGCTTGAGCTGTTTGGTATGTACTTGCACTGATGTGAGGATCTGACGGCTTTGTTTGTGATCTTTGTGTGTTTGAAGCCACTGCGAGGGTGATTCTGCTTTCACTCACCTTTTAGAAGAAGTAGTTTTTAAGTGTCTGATTCTGATGGTAGGGAGCGTTTACAGTGGAAGACGCATCATTTTACTTGATGTCTCCGAACTTGCCACCCCTATTATGGACCCCCAAACCGAGACAATAAGTAGCCACAGAGCATAAATTTATTACAATGAGAGGGTTGGACTTGAAATTGAGGCTTAACAATAGTTAGATGGACATGGGAAACTCATTCACGTGATAATCTTAATTTGTACCTCAAGACATTAATATTTACCGTATTATCATCTGGACGGTATTTGTATATCGGAGTTTTGGATGTCAGTGTACAGGGATTAAGGTCGAAATTCTGTTTGTAGCCAAAGAATCAAATCTTCCTTAGATGGAAAACAACTGTAAAAGGTTGAGTGTTGCTGGTTGTAAGCATTAACTTTCCTCGTGCTTGCTTTCATTTCAATGTATTTTCTTTTTTGGAAGAGAAACTGGCAGTGAAGTATTGCGTCACCGTAATCTTGGATCACGGACAGCCAGTTGCTTCGGAAGTTCAGGGCAAACGTATCTGAACTGAGGCTTGATAGGCATAGCTGTAGGCATAGCTGATGATTAGTTGTCTTGAGAAAAAAACAGCATTAAATTTATTTACAATTTTTATTGTCTAATGATTAGGAGGACAGACGAAGAAGCATTTAACACTGTTTTTGTCTTGCCTGCTTTCTGCACCTTTCAGAAACGTTCAGGGTAACCTAGTCTTTGCCACACATTGGCATATTATAGTAGCACATAGTGTAGAAACGACTTAGAAATGGGAGAACTTGGAAGACCACACCCTGGTCTCATGAAGCGCCGAACCTGTCAGCTCACTGGGGAATAATAGTTAGTAAACAATGAGTAACGGTAGCTGGATACAAAGCTAAAACAGAGTGTCCTTTGCCTTTCGTAAAACTTGTTTACTGTGAAGGGATTAACAACCATGCCAGATCTGCGTGTCAGAAATCGGATAACAAAATTATTATATGAAATTGGGATTCATCTCCTCCGACTATTGCAAGGGTCATGATGAAGGTACCTACCAGAAAGTAACTTTTAAAAGTAGGGAAGAAAAATCTTCTGAAAACAAAAGCAAGTTTTTGCCATCTGCTGTTCAGGCTGGTTAGTACTGAGTTATCAATTTCTACCCCCTACTCCAGTCCCAGAGGATGCCCCCAGCAGGGCTGGGAATGGCTGCATTGGGCCACGATAAAAGATATTGATTCCCCCCCCNTGGGATTCATCTCCTCCGACTATTGCAAGGGTCATGATGAAGGTACCTACCAGAAAGTAACTTTTAAAAGTAGGGAAGAAAAATCTTCTGAAAACAAAAGCAAGTTTTTGCCATCTGCTGTTCAGGCTGGTTAGTACTGAGTTATCAATTTCTACCCCCTACTCCAGTCCCAGAGGATGCCCCCAGCAGGGCTGGGAATGGCTGCATTGGGCCACGATAAAAGATATTGATTCCCCCCCACCCATTCCAGCAACTAGAATGAACGAAAAATGATCCCTGGTCGCCTGTGTTCTCAGAACATAACTGAAGGGAAGATTGCTTATCCGGTCCCTCCGCCCCAAAATATAGAGAGCAGCCCTGTAATCTCTTGTTATTCCTACTGGGGGAGGGAGAAGGAGTTGCATAAGAGGACAAAGGCACCAAGATCTTCACAGCTGCCAGTTGTGATGATTTCTAGAAAAAGCTTCATCGCAGCCTCCCAAAGAAATAGGGCAGATGAGAAATAGCTTGAGCTATATTTGTCATTGAATGGTGGCCATGCCTTAGTCGATTATTACTCTGTGTACTGTTCACCGGCTTAACCTTAGGGAAATGAGACGGATCTGGCCTACTTTGATAAGGACTGTGAGATATCTGCAGTCCAAGAAAGGTAATATATTAATGAGAGAACCATTTAGTTCTGATGTCTGTATTCTGGCTCTTTGGTTTTTCTGTTAAAGCTTCAGGTTACCTGTAGCAAAAGCTGATAAAACTTTTAAGTACTTTACAATGTCTTAAAATGTGATCTTGATGTGGATCTTTTATTATCCATAACTTCTTTCTAAGTGCTCTGTTCTCTTTTGAATAGGACAGATTAAGCTTTCATTGTACCAGGTGTGTTCTCAGCAAATGTTTGTTCTTTGAAAATGCTTTGAAATATTTTAGTGCGTCTGTTTTCATACAGAGCTTCCACTTTTTTTTAGCATTCCTAAATCTGAAATCGTCAAATCTTCTTAGCGATAGTGTGGGATGACCTAATTGCAGCCAATTCCGTGGCTCTGTCTGTAGGACTGCATCAGAGAATAAGATATTTGCTTGCTTTAGAAAGTATTTGTGTAAATCTGTGTTGTTGCTTCTTTCCCCTCCTCTTCACATCTAAATCTAATCTGAGTATTGTTACTGAATTGAGTAATTTAGTCTGGATCTGCACACTCCAGATTTGAGGGTATTCTGATGGCTGAATGAAGAGAAAGTGTGTTTTGTTGCTGGCATATTTCTTCTCAGTAAGTTTGTATTACTTTAGTCAGGATAAGAGTAAGACATTTTAGGTTCCTTCCTCCATACCATTAAGCAATCTGAAACTTAAAATGTCATATCTTGTGGAATAATCATCTTGAAGCTCAGTTACAACTTCGGGGGATTATGAAGTGGATGTCTTGATCACTCCTGAGCAGTTACTACTCCTTTCCCAGCTAAGTGCTGAAACTTTGTGCTGGTTTCATACAGGGATGTTTCCTTTCTGCCTGTAACAGCAGACTAGAAAGTAGTCATGGATCATTATAAAGACTTTTCTCTAACATCTCTGAACTTTAAGATCATTAATAGTATAATGTATTACACTTTGACTTAGATACTTTTGCTGGTGAGCTTTTTTTTCTGGTGTTTCCTGTGAATTCCTGCTATTTTAACCTTACACAATAACTGGGTGAAAGCATTGTAAACATGACAGCCAAGGGTAGTTGGGCCGCCCTGCCACAGGAATTATCCACCCCAAGGAGGAGGAAGTTTCTTGAATATCTTCCATGCAAAGAGTTCTATTTAGTCATTTATGAACAATTAATTGATGTAATTCAGTGTGTGTGTCATGTGAGTTGTTAGCACAGGGTGATCACAGTCCTTGAACTCAGCCCTTCAAACTAACATGGAAAGTCTATACTGGCTTAATATATTGAAGCCAAATACAGTCAAAAACGTTGTCTTAATTAAAATAAATATTAAAAAAATTAACCTGTGTTGTGAAATGTATTTAATCTACTGGGAAAGTTTTGCCCTGTCTATCGTGAATGTTGCAATCTTTTCTTAAAGAGAGAAGCAGTTCCAAGTTAAATGTTGTGGGTTTATTTTCTGGTGAGCCCTGCTAATTCAGGGGGTGTCTTCAGATGGGACCTGCTGGTCATGTGTTGAATATAAGCAAGACAGTTGGATGCATAAGAGGAAAGTTCAGAGCTATTTCTCCTTCATCTCCATGTCATAAATGTCAGTTGTTTTGCTAACAGAGAGATAACTTTCAATCCAACAGGCCCTTAGATTGTTAGGTGATAGGTGATCCCTAAGAGGGACACGGTGACAGAAAACAAAATAAGGGAAGTTGCTGATACTAAAGTTGTAGGTAGGTAAATAATCTCTAAAGCAAGATATCCTGCTTCTTTGATGCAGACACTGTATATGTAACGTGGAAATACAATTGTTCTTGTGTATCAGAAAGGAAAAAAGCCATTCTGTTAGTGTGAGTGTTCTGCTGCATCTTTAAGTGAGCTTCATTTGAAGTGACTGGAGGGAAGCACCTGCTCTTGCATATTTTGATGATCTATAGATATAGTTTAGAGGTGACATTAGGTTCTTTTTCCTTGGTGTCTGAGGGCATTACAATTAGGAAAAGTCTGGTCTGTCATTTGACAGCCTGTTGTTGACATGGACTGCATCAGCCATTTCCTTCTGAATCCTAAATTTGCCTAAACTTTTGTTAAACTTAATATTAACCTTGTAGCTTCTTGAGCTGTGAGACTTGCACACCATAAAAAGCATCTCTTCAGTT
>WEKY01012221.1:24722-58415 GCA_013390045.1 Picathartes gymnocephalus
AGAATGGGGAAAGCAATACATGAAGGGGATTTTGTTGTGGTTATAATGTGAGGACTTAATACGTGGGATTTTCTTACACAGAGTTGGGAGGATGTCACAGAATCCCAGAATGGTTTGAGTTGGAAGAAATCTCCAAGATAATTTCATTCCTACTCCCTTAGCCATGGGCAGGGACACCTTCCACTATCCCAGGTTGCTCCAAGCCCTGTCCAACCTGGCCTGGAACAATTCCAGGGATGGGGCATCCACAGCTTCTTTGGGCAACCTGTGCCAGGGCCCCACCACCCTCACATTAGAGAATTTATTCCTTGTTCCTGTTCTGTCCTTGAAATGAAAGATTTGCCCCTTAAATCTTTTGCTTTTACTTTTATATTTTTTAAAATACACATAGCATTTCATAGAGTATATAATATAAAATATAAAGTATATTATGTACTGTTTAATACATATAGGATCTATAAACTGAATATATGTATGCAAGGCATCATCAGTTCTTCAGTAAGAACATACCCATTACTTTCCTTCTTTCCAGAGTAATTTTGGTGGTTATAGAGGTTCTGGTTTGATGTGATACTGAACAAGCTTTTTGCTGGGTTTGGGTGCATTAATTTAGTTTTCCTGGAACAAGTTGTATGACCTGCGGTGACCAGTAGCGTTGGACTTCATGTTTGAAGTACCAAATTTGCACATCTAAATATAATTTGAATATCTTTTGTCAGTCCAGAGGTGCAGTAAAATGCATTTGGAATAATTCTTTTATCTGCCACATCTCCCTTCTCTTCCCAACTCTGGCTGTGATACATTTGTGCAGTTTAAGTACAGTGTCCCACACTGATGAAAACCAAGGTGTTCCAGTAGGAACAGGAGCGCTTGCTGTGGCTGTGGCTGCCAAATAATTTCTGTGATAAACCCTCCTTCAGGTTGTCTTCTACTCAGAGTTATCCAGGTCCTTAACTGCTCATGCTGAAATCAGTCTAGAATCTCTGAAATTGCTCATCCCTAAAATCTGAAGGGAAAATAGTTGTGCTTTTTCTATTCCTGCTCTGTTCTGGGAGGGAGCATTGACTGTTGGAGATGGGAGTGGGAAGGAGCTGAAAACGAGAATTATCTGAAATCGGGAACAAGCACACCCCGGATACTCCTGGATACACAGCAAGGTCATGTTCACAATTCCTGTTTCATCCTGTAGGAAAAGCCGGGCAAGTAAAAACACACTTAATGTTTACCCAGTAGAGAAAAACAATGGCATCCAGTCACTTCTGTTTAATCCAGATTTATCTCCAGTTTGTTTTTTAATGTTAAAATCACAGTCAAGCCAAAATCAAATAAACCGCAGTGAGAGGGTTTGGGTGTAAATATCTCAGGAACAAGAAGAAAAAGCCTCAAAATGGGGGGAAAACTCTCATACTTGTAACTGGCTGTAAGATGGGATCATACTTGCGTCTGTATTTCTGAGTGCACAGAGGTCAGAAATACTGGCTGAAGGCTTTTTACATTCAGCTGTCTCAAGTTACTTGTGTGGCTGCAATGGCTTGTGCATCTTCAGGAGAATGAGAAATGAAGGCAGCTTTGAAACTTACAGTCACAAATCTTCTGTTTTTCCTTGTCATGGTATTGGGAAATTCAGGAAAGTTTAGTATGAGCACAGTATTTGGAGACATAAAATCAAGAGAGAGAACACCAAACTGCAGCTTGAAATGATTTTGCATGTCTGCCAAGAATAATAATTTTATTTTATGAATCAGTCACTGATGCCTCAATCCAGTGAGTATTTTCCTGTTCAGTGATAGGAACATAAACAAGAGATTGTGATTTTTTGGAATAATTCTGTATTTTGGGAAGTGGGAGTCATTCCCTTTCCCTAGTGTGTGAATTACCATAAATTTCAGTTTTGTTTCTGTCTCTGGTGCACATGATGCTTCAGCCCTAGAATAATCATACAAGGCAGTAGTTAATCTATAACTTTTTGCTGGTTATTACCATAAAATTCTTGAATATTTTTCCTTCTCTTGTTAGGACTTTCCTTGCTCTGTATATCCAGTCTGCACTCACCGTATAAATGTTTCTCCAGTTTCATTGAAAATGGTAATAAAAATGTGCTGGTTTATTTCTTTTCTCTACTAGGAAAAGTATTTCTCAGATCAGGCAGTAGGCAGGACGTGAGCTGTGCCCTTCTTTTGTCACAAGGACAACCTCCTGCACTGCAATAAAGTTGCTCATAAAATGTGTCCTTTGTGACTGACTGGGCAGTTTTTATAGGGCTGGGTCCTTTCAGATGCTGAGTGCTTCCTCCTTCCTCATCCACGTGCACTCAGGTGTTCCAGCACTCACCACTGTCCATTAACACATTTGTGTATTCCAGTCTGGTGGAAATCCATAGGGATGAGCTGTGCTTTGCAGAATTAAGGCCCTACTGAAGAACAAAGATGGATCTTGAGCACTTCAGGTTGTTGATTTGTTAATTATGGCCTGTGTTTTCTTCGACATTGGTGGTACAGTGTAATTTGGCACTGAATTTTTAGATGGACTATTATTTTTTGCTTATTGCTTCTTTGTGGTTTTTTTTTCTCTTTCAGGCTTCAGAAGTGCTGTTTGTTTTATCACAGTGAACTGTTTTGTTTAGCATGTAAGAGTAGATTATATAAACGTTATAATAATTTGATTTATAAGTTCAGAGCTTTCTGTCAAAACAACGTGTTCGTAGGCATACTCCCAGCATAATTTGTTATCTCTCTTTAATCTTAATTTTGTTGCATTGAAACAAACAAACATGGAATTTAAGCCTCTCCTGCAAGATGTCCTATAAGAATTGACAAATTCTATCCAAAATAATTTCTTAGTAAATACCTTATATTGGTATACATCTTTCCTAAGTGCCTTACATGAGCATCAATCTCTTAAGTTCAATATAACCTGTACAGCAGTATATTGTCTTTTTTAAAATTAGACCCTGAAAGAACAAATCCAGTTTTAAATTTATGTCTTACAGCTGGAAAATGAGGAAAAAAGTATTTAGCTTTTTTTTTTTTTCCTGGACATTTGTCCAGTTTATAAAAGCAACAATTCTGATTTTAGGTTGGTTTTTTTAACATCAGATTTTGCAGGTGACTGAACTTAACAATGAAGGCAGACACACCAGGGAAATAGTTAAAATTTTTTCAAGTCCTGTCCTTTTAAATGCTATTACAATGAGTGAATTGTGATTCACAAGGGAAGATGGATGAGAGATATTTTTAATAAATTATCTCGTATATCATAAAAGTGAAGTAAATAGAAACTGAACCAGAGTTTTGTTTAGTTTTGGTATTAGTTGTCTGCATCTCCAGAAGCTTTATGCTGTGAGTTTCTTTTGATTAATTAAAAGAATGAAGAATCTTGAGTTGTCTAAATTAAAAAATAAATAAAAATTGAGCATACATTAGTGTTGAGAAAAGTCTTCCACAGTTCGAGTTGGCCCCAGAAATCTCAAGTCTAATGAGGAAGTCCTGAAAGAAATGGAGCTTTCTGACCTTGAGCATGGTAGAGAATCGTTAAAATGAGTGGGGAAATGGGGGTGGGCTATGCTGCCGCTTCTGTAGTGGAGAAACCGCCAGGATCTGTTCCTGGAGTGTTTTTTTCTTACAGCATCACCCTTTCTGTGCCTATCTCACTTTTGCTCTAAGTGTCACAGTCTGTGCAGCTCAAGTTCTTACTGTGAAAAATATATTTTCCACAAAGCAGAGTGGAACACGGATGTTTTCAGTCTCCATTAACTGACATCTTAAATGAGGAATTAGTGTTGCCCACTAATGAATCCAAATTTGCTCTTTCTTAAAACTTTTAAAATGCATAGCATTGCAGTAAGTGGAATACAGTGGCTCGGGGATGTTTGTTTAGGGGCTTGATCTTTATTTTAATTTTTAAAAAAATTATTTATTTTGCCTAAAGAGGTAGAGTAAACCATGAAGTCTCATCAAGTATGCTTCTCTGTACTTCTCTTTGTATTAGCAAAGTATTCTTCTGTTCACCTCTTAAAATGGGAAAACTAATTTTCTTCTGGAGTGTGAAAATCATTTGCAGCTCATTTCTTTGGAGCAAGTAGTATTAACTCTTAATGTCTCAGATCCTCCTCTGAGCGGTGTTGTCTTTGACAGAAAAACGTAACTGCGTTTTAAGTGAGCTTTCGTTGTCGAATTCCTGTCAGCCATGAAACTCACTTGCTCAGTGAAATATTCTGCAGCTGATTAAAATGTAATGAAATCATGTTTCTGACAAATGCTGAACATCTTTAAAGACCATACTTTCACATTTGCAAAATAATGGGAAATAATTAGAGGTTAGTTGTGCTTATGCTGCCGTTGACTGCGCCAGGCGCATCTCAAATTAACCTTTTCCTTTACACTTCATTGTTGTTACTTGGTGTGTCATATGTTCAAATGGTCTTTGGCCAAAAAGAAGCACCTCATTACCTGTTAAAAGTTACTATCAACTCTTTAAATTCCAGTGCCTGGCTGGAGACCTGTGGATGGTGCCATGATAGTCAATGATCAGCTGTTTTGTTGATTTTGGTGCAAATTACAGGTGCTCATCAGCTTCCTTATATCAGATGCAAACAAGCCTTACTTGTCTATCCTGTTCCCAAGAATTCCGTCAACTTCTACCCGTGTTAAAGATGCTTGTTTTTTTTTATGCACATCTGTCCATTTAGTTGGTCATATTTGTCTGGGTACCAGCTAATAGTTGACAAATGGCTTTAAAGAAGGAGGAAAAAAAGAAGATTGAAGTTGAAAACTACACTTAAACTTGTAATACTGGTATTTTCACCAAATTATTTTTGCCTTCTTTAATCATTGCAATGAAATAGTTCTTCGTCTCCTACCTGTTCTCTGCCTCCCCATTGTCTTTCCTCTTCACCTCTCTCTTAACTAGGTATTGAAAATCAGTAAATGTTGTTTATTAGTTTAATGTTGGAGGCTTAGATACATCAGTTTTAGACTGTGAACCCCAAGAAAAACTAAACCCCCACCAAAACCAGAAAGAAAAAAGCGTGGACTGATCTATGCTGTCTCAGTGTTTACAAGCAACTCAAAAATCATTTAAGCAGCCGCAGGAGAACTCAGAGGGAAGCAAGGGCTCCATGGTTGGGAAGAGTGGATGAGGAAACGCTTGGTAGATAGGAAAAGAGTGGCAAGTTCTACAGCTCTGGCAGAAGCAAGGACAAATTATTAAGTTGGTGAAGCAGCCTCTGGTGACAACTTACTTGTCTTTGAAAAATTAACTCAAACCTCTGTACATATACGCTCTTCAGAAATGATCATATATCAATTTTGTAGCTTCTTATACAGGCATGTATGAGAAACCAGAAAAATTCCCTTAATGATTTTGATATTAAACTGTATATGAGAACTTAAACTGTGTTCAAGAAAATATTTGGCATTTTTAAGAAAGCTTGAAAAATATGGCTTTCGAGATGGGACATGTTTAATTTTCTTAGAGTTTTTTTAAACATATAAACCCTTCTAAGGATCAGAATATACAGTGTAGGATTTTTGGATGTGTTCATAGATTGGCTTTTTTTATAGGGCTGTTTATTTTTCTGATTTGTTCTATAATAAAAATGTCACTTGACTTATTTTAGTTTTCTAACTTGATGTCAGGCTTTTCCAAGCCTGGAAATCATCATCTTACACTGGCATCTATTGACTTGATAAATGTAGTCTGTGAGAAAGCTGCTAAAGCCGTTTATCTGTACTTTCATCTGAGCTTTTTGGAAGCCCTGAGGGTTATATTTGACCTTTGGAACAAGTCCAGAGGAGGCCTCTAAGTTGATCACAGGGCTGGACCACCTTGGCTGTGGAGACAGACCAGGAGAGTTGGGACTGTTCAGCATGGAGAAGATTCCAGGGAGACCGTGGAGGCCCTTCCAGTGCCTAAAGGGGTCCCAAGAGCTGGAGAGGGACTTGGGACAAGGGCCTGGAGTGACAAGATGAGGGAGAATCACCTTAAGATGAAGGACAGGAGGTTTATATTAGATATTAGGAAGAAATTCTTTCCTGTGAAGGTGGTGAGGCACTGGCACAGGTTGCCCAGAGAGGTTGTGGGTGCCCCATCCCTGGAAGTGTTCCAGGCCAGGTTGAGTGAGGCTTGGTGAACCCTGGTTTAGTGGAAGGGGTTGAAATGAGATGATTTTGAAGGTCCCTTCGAACCCAAACCATTCCAAAATTCTGTATTTCAGCATCAATAACAGAAACAAAAAGTGAGCTTTTATGGATGTTCTTAATGTGAAAAACAATTACCCCATCAGTGATCCAGTCTTCCAGTCTCTTTGGGGACAGCATCTCCTACTTGTGGCTCTCTCAGGAGACAGTGTGAGCATGACTTGTCTACAGCCTGTCCTTATGTTTCTTCAGTATCCACTGCATTAGAGACTTTTAGAGAATCTTTTAATACCAGTTTATCCATCCTCGTGGATCTTGTTAATACTGACCAAGCTCTTGTGTGGAGTTCTGCCTTTTTTAGGTTCCCTTCACAAGGCTCCTGCTCTGCCCCTTCATTATTTAATTACACTTCTCTGGACTTTTGGACAGTGCAGAAGATGTTTTGGAAATTCCACTGACTTTTCTGTTGCACCTTGGGGCTAAGATAGAAAAAACTTAATCCATAATTCTCTGCCGGCAAGGGGTTGCTGAAGATACTTGACTCCCACCTCTTGCCTTTAGTAAGCACTGATTGAACCTCTTCCAAGTCACAAAGATCCCAAAGACCCAAATTCAGGCTAAAATTAGTAATGTGATGAAATGATGTGAGTTTGTTCTCACATTCTTTGTTTGGAATACTTAATAATTTTTTCCATTTGCACAGTTTTTTCTAGTGCTAGCTCCTGTTCAGTTTGTGTAGTGACGTGAGTGATTCTAGGTCCCTCTGACCTGTGGAATACTTGCTGCATGTTTGTGGTGTGGAAGGTATATTGCCACAACAACATTCAGATTTTGTGCAGAAATATTTTCATACATATTAAAGCACACATACTCCTTGCTGAAGGAGATAGTTCTATTTTCTCTCTAGCTACTATGAAGTATTTATTTTAAAATAAATTCAAGTATATTAAGAGCACAGATTGCAAATACGTAAGAACTCTGCTTCCTGAAGCTCATGTGCAAAGGTGTTTTAATTGCTAGATCCTTTTGGATTGTGTTCTTGTCAGGCCAAGTCAATTCAGCATTTAAAGACTGCACATGTTTAAGTGCATCCCACCTCTCCAATTAATATTCCTGTATGTTCTAATAGAGACTTGAAGGAGGATGGATTGATAGCTCTGTGTGTGTGGTGTTGGCTTATGGAGGTGTCTTGTTTGTGTAACACCAACTTAATTTATTACCACCTGCTGTTTCTGCAAATGGTGAGATTGTCAAACACAAATTGCATATTTCATCACTCTGATGGTGGGAATTGATTTGTTGTTTCTAGGGAAATAATTGAATAGAAGAAAAATGCACTATAAAGTAAGTTGCATCTTTATGAGCTTCTTAATGTCTGTCCATGATCAAATATGTTCAAAAAAGCTGCAATAAATTCTTGTGGGGTAGTGAAACCTGCTGACTTGATGTCTTCAGATTTACCCAGATTTCTCAGCCATGAAGATGTTAAAACAGTTACCCCTTGTCTCCCTTGCTCCCCTGCCATGATGAGAGTACGTGCTGCACACGGTGGTGGTTTGGAACCTCAGTGCTGGTAGCTCTGTGCTCGTGTCTGTGCTAATTCACCACGGATGGGCTGTCACAGAACCTGCGAAGACTCGGATTTTACTCCTGTTTTTGAAAGCTGCAGCAGTTGAATTAGATATTTCTGATATTTCTGACCCCACTGCCTGTTGTCTGAAATTAAATAACTGCCAGTACTGAATAAATATCTGGGTTATCTCAGGTAGGATGAGATGGACTATGTGGAACAACCCAAACAGTTGCTTTAGTGGAAGAGGCTGAGGCGGGTTTTGGCTCAGGCTGTGTTGTATTTATGGGTCGTGTGTTGCAAAGCATGATGAGGTTTTGACCCAGGATGTCTCATGTCAGGGGAGGTTGGAGAGGAGATGAAGGTAGTGCCACGTATATTGTCATTGATTATTCTTGTGGTGTTCCTGCGTGATTCCTTCCACAGCTGGAAGTGACAAACCTGATGAAGCTTAATTGTATTGAAACTTATCTTTCTGTGAGGGATCGAACCCACCTCTTCTAGCTTCCAATTAATTTTTCTACCACAGATCAATATTTTATCCTTTTAAGTATTAAATTTCACTATCAGATAAGGTACTTGAAGGAAGCCTTAAAGTAAATATATTTCTATGGGTTAATACCAGTTGGAATGGCTTTTTTCCCCTGGTTTAAAAACTTAAAGAGGTAGTGACTCAGCTGGAAGTAGAATGGTCTAATTGCAGCTGTTGCCTTCTTCAGCTCAGAAGTTTTAACCTTTTTGATGGTTTGTGTCTCATGCAAAGCAAAATTTTAGCTGATGCGACATACAGGTTGCAGACTGTAATAGAAAAAAAAGGAAAATACTTTTTCTAACATCAGTTCTTTGGTAAGCTGTTGTCTGACTCCTGTCTCTCTTTACTGCACGTTGAGGAAACCTCTAAAACACACATTCTGAACCCACTTTATATTGTAATCAAGTTATTTAAGTGAGAGCTTTCACTTAAAACTGTGAAATCCTTGTTTCTCAGTACAGTGTGTATATCGAACTTCAGGACCTGTAGTACATTAAACATGCTTTAATTAATATAAACTCAAGGAAGGTTCAGTAGCCCTGTGTTAGTAGATTGAAGGTAAAAGCCTGAAAAATGCTTTGGGTGGAGGCCAAGGGTGGTTTTCTTGGATGATGCCAATTTTCTGAGCTTTTCAGCGTTGATGATTCTATTCAGAGACTTAATGAAGCATTCACTGGAAAACCCCACAAGAAACCTCCCAACTACTTCAGGACTAAAAAGAGCAAAACCAGTGAATGCCTTTTCCGTTAAATGTGCAGTGCACAGTGCAGAAGTTCCTATTTTTGTGCAGAGAGTGTGGGGACAAGGGACCATGTCCAAGGGAGACTTCCAGCTGCAGTGAGTTGGTGAGTCCTGGGTTTTGGTTCAGTCCTACACTGCACGTCAGGCGCATCTGCCTGGGATGGAAGCCCTGGTAGGGAATCCATAAATTGTGTTCTGATACAAAGCAATATGGAATCATTAGTGCTGACTCCAGAAGTCTGAAGAGGGCCCTGATTATCTGTTTGGAGTTGATGAAGTGTTTTAAATTGCTTTTTATAGGCTTTATTATGTTTTGTTCGTTTTTGTTATTATTTTTAATAAAAATCTTGGTCCATACAGTGTATGTTTGTCTGCTTCTAGCTTGACTTAGCCAGAGTGCAGAGTAAAGAATCACTTTATTCTTCATTTCTACCTGTATACCAGAGGCTGTAGTTACTGGCTTCAGAAAACACTCGAGCCAGAACAGGCCTGAGGAAAACTTTTTACAGGTCATTGAATTTTGTAATAGGCCATTGTCATGCAACGCAACAGCGAGGCTGTTGTCATGCTGTTCCTCCTGAGCACTTTAAGTGCCTTTTATCTGATGGTTGAAATTATTAAAGGGTATTAAAAATTAAAAGGTAGTGGGAACATTTTGAATTATAGACTGAGATGGTGTCATTCAGTAATAAAACCAGGAAATCCAGGGTAAAATCGAATGGTGGCCAAAGCCAAATGTGTTAAACCTTGATAGTGCAAAGCCAGGATACACCCCACTGCTCTCCTCAGCTGCTTCTAGTTTCAGGCACTTCTGGTTTTTAATTTCAGAGAAGCACGCTTGCATCATCACCAATTCTCATTAGTTTCTACTATTCTAGAAGGACAGTAAACTCTTCCTGCTTGTATTTGCTTCTGTTTAGAAGAAGAGCTTGAGCTATCTGGGTCCTCCTTGGAGCAGTGTTTCAGTCAGGAGTGTCAGAAAAGATTATTTGAATTCATGCAGCTTACTTCAGTCTCTTTTTTTCAATGTTCCTAGGAATGGCTGCTGCCAACAAGTAGTGCAGCCTCAAAATACCTAGAAATTAATTTTATTCTTTATTTTAAAATTGCACAGTTGTTACTTGCTCATTCCTGTGGTGCCTTTTGAAATATAACTGCACCCCTCTGATTCTCTAGAGCTTGCTAGAAGCAAGCAACAGAAAATACAAGGGGAGATTAGTGTTTATTTGAATTTCAGTGGTGCCAAGGGACCACAGTGGAAGTTCAGAGTGCTGCTGAGAAATTAGGCAAGTATCTAAGTGGATACTGTGTTCTAATTAAAGCTTGTACAGACATTGATTTTCTTGTATTCCCAATACAACTGATGTTTCCTCACTGTTTAATTTTTTAATATTAAAAATAGCAAATGGTGCCAACTCCAAAGGGAATTGCTGGTAGCACAGATTATGTAATGTTACAATAAAATTGGGTTAAGCTGAGTGTTTAAAGGTAAATTAGGACTTCTTCCTCTGGTATTTTTAGTGAGAAGGATGGGTGGTGTTTTGAATGCAAGGTGGACGAATACAAGACATCTTGGGACAGCTGCTTGACAGGACAATTGTTTAACCATTGGTCAGCCCTGAAACTTTCTCAGTTCCTTCATCCCAAGGTACAGCTACCACAGTAACAGCTACTCCTTTTCTGGCACTCAGCAAAATCCACTCCAAGTTCTTAAGCAGCCTTTGTCCATAGCAGCTGTACAGGGAATATGCCCTTGTTTCATTTAATTTAGGTGATAATTTATTTATATTTTTATTTATTATTGATTTTTAGTGAGTTACACTTGTCTGCTATTTACAGGCCCAGGATTGTCATACTGCTTTGCTTCATGTGGGTCTTGTAGTTCACGCTGTCTCTGAATTCCTCCTTCATGCTCCCTTGAACGTTTAATCTCCTCAAACACTGTTATAATTGAAATAAATGTTCCCATATTGGCAATTTGTATTGCTAAGTTGTTTTGATTTTGGTCTGTATTATCTTTGAACTGCATTGAGACATAGATTTAGTAATTGTTCAGGCAATATTCCGTGAGGGGAAAAAATGGAATTGTCAGTACTGTTTTTCCATTTCATACTGATATAGTGGAGTACTTGGTGAGACGATTTAGGCTAAAGTAGGTGCTAAGAAACTGATTTTAAAATTGTTTTAATGTGTCTGGCTTTAGACTTTGACCTGATGGCCTTGATAAATGCTTTTGGCTACAAATACTACACTTTAAGGTACATATATCTGGAGGAGTGGGGAGAAAGCAGTGACCAAGAGGGGATTAAAAAGAGGCAGCAAGAGAAATAAATAAATAAATGTGTTCTTGGATGTAGCCATAGCAAATGTTACCAAAACCAGTGAACATAACTGAAAGGCAGGGTAAAGTGGAACAAAGGATTGCTCCTTTTTTCTTCTGCTTTTGAACATCAACATTAGCTGAAAGAAAAAGTACAGGAAAAAGAAACTCAGCAGGGAACAAACAGGGACATTCCAACGTGACCTATGAAAATAGCTGAGATTACTGAATGTCTTTGAAGGCTAAAGTGGTGATAAAAGGAAGAAATAGCCCTTCTCCTTCCTGTCTACATTCGTCCCTAATTTGAAATTACAAACCTAATGGTTTTCTCAAAGTTTCATCCTTAAATGTGTAACAAGGTGTTGACATCAAGGAAATGCAAAAAGAACTTGTTGCACACCTGGCATGTTTTCTGCTTCTTTTCTGTGGCGTGGATGTGTTTATATCAGGTGATGGAATACCAAAAGTCAGCAGTGTGCTGACTCTCAACACAGGCTCCAAAAGTACAGGCTTTGTCATGGGGATCATAGTTAAAATTGTACTCAACACCTTTCCTGTCTGTGAGGTTGAGATAGTCAAGTTAATGTTTGCAAGGTGATTTACAGCAGGATTTAATACAAGCTGTGAAAATGGATTGAGCTTGAAATGCACAAGGTGTTTACTCTCTGATGTGAGATGCATTGTGGATAATTTATGATTTTAGAGTGTGAAATAAATTCTTAATTTAGTTTTTATCGCCAAATAACAAAATTTCATAGGTTGCAAGGCACCTGTGGAGATTTGTCCAATACCTCTGCTCAGAGCAGGGTCAGCTACAGCAGGTTGCTCAGGACTGTGTTCAGCTGTGACTTGAATATCCACAGATGCAGATTCCACAGCCTCTTGGCAACCTGTTGAAGTGTTCAGCCACCTGGATAGTGCAAAAACTTTCGCCTAGTATTTAAAATGGGAATTCCTGTTTTATCCCTTCATGCCCATTGCTTCATGTCCTCGCTGGGCACCACTGGGAACAGTCTGGCTCCATCTTTACTGGTATTTATACACATTTGGAAGATCCTCCTGAGCTTTGTTCTCCAGGCCAAACTATCCCATTTCTCTGAGCCCTTTCTTGTATGATAGACCCTCAAATTCCTGAACTGTTTTTGTGGTCCATCATTGGACTGTCTCCATAATGCCCATCTCTCTCTTGTCAGGATGGTAACAAAGCCCAGGAGCCTGGTGGTTGCAAGGACACGTTGCTGGCTCCTGGTTGGCTCATTGTCTACCCCGACCTCCAGGTCCTCTGGAAAGCTTCTTTCCAGTCAGTTCATCCAGTAAAGCAGCATTGTTTGTCAAAGGTGCAAGCAATCTAAAGGCTTTTATTTACCTTAATAATTGGAATATTTGAGAGTATTTTAAGTCTTGCAGAGGAGTTATTACATCAGGACCAGAGAATGAAATGAACTCTGAATTCTTATGGTATTAGTAGATTCTTAACTTTTCTAATAGATTTTATAGATTCTTTCAGATTTGTATAGGTTTGAATTGAGGTGGACCAAGTTATTTTGCAGAAATGCCACCTGGAAGGGGCTTTAGCTCATAGATGTTGTTGCCTTCAAGCCTAAGATGGGGATCAGAATGTGGAGGTTAAACAATAATAACATTTTGTGGTATCAACAAAGGACAACGTGAAGTCACAGCATGAATAATTACAGATTGGTTCCTTGTAACATGAACTCGTTAGCACTGTGTTGTTGGCCATTGGCCAACACTAATAAGAGAAAATGTTATTTATTTTTAAAATTATTTTTTATTATCAAACTGCTAATGTTGAAGACATTATTTGCATTGAAACCGTTTCCCCTGTGAGATGACTCTACTATCACTTTATTAATCAATTTACGGTTAATTTATTTAAATATTTTTTAATGACTTTTGACTGTCTCATTAGTGGAAATGACTTAATTTCTGAGTACTCGAAGCTGGTAGTGAAACGTGACTTAGAACTTTGAATGTGCTACTGGAAGTCATAACACTGACTTTGTTTCTGATATAGTCAGCAAATGTGGGGCTGTGTCAGGAGTTGTCACATTTAGAGGGAATGACTTCTAGAAAGATTCAACTTTCCTAAATCTCAGGTGCTCCCACCACAGTAAAGAAAATCCATCTGAGCAATAATACATCTTGTGTTGGAGTCTGGTAACAACTGCAGCATCTCAGAAGACTCTCTCAGTATCACCAGGCCAGGGCTAGTTTGCTTTGCTCCTCCCCCAAACTTGGAATAATCCTTGACATTACTGGGAAATCCTTGTGATTTCTCTGAAGTGCAAGCACTGGGAGAACAATTGTCTTTCCTCTTGGAAGCTCTAAGGGATGCTGGCACACAGCCTTGCATACAAAGAAGTTTGACCGTGCTTGACTTTAGACCATTAGCCTTTTATATCACAAGATCCAATAAAATACAGTAGAATTAAGTCATAGAATCATGGAATGGTTGGGGTTGGGAGGGACCTTGAAGATCATCCAGTTTCAACTTCCCTGCCATGGGCAAGGACTCCTTCCACTAGATCAGGTTGCTGTGTCCAAGATTTCTGATTTATGTCTAATCTAAATCTGCCTTCTTTTAGTTGACTGTAGCTTGTTTCTGGCCCATGGCAGCACACGCTACCTGGCTACTTAATACCAAGAGGACTAAATGGCGGCATTACACACCATTCTGGTTTGAATTTAGAACAGCCCAAATAAGCATTGTGGTGGTGTTATCCGAGCTTTCTTTGTATCGTAAAACAGCCAGGCAGCTCTTGTAAAATAGTTGTTTAACAGCAGCTGTGTTTTACAAAGTTTTGGCCTGGGGCAGAGTTTTACAGTCACATTACAAACTCAAACCCAAGGGCTGGTTTTAATGGGAATGTTAATAGGTCCATAACCAGAGATATGGTATGTGTTTCTATACCTGGAGCTATCAGATTTATTGCTGTGTTGGTGCTTCATAAAGTAAGTGTTGGACTTTTTAAAAGAAGTTGTAAGGAAACCAGCGATGATCAAATTCTGAAGGAAAACTGCTTTTCTAATTTTGTGGAAGGGGTTGTTTTACTTTGAAAAACCTCTGTGAAATAAAACCTTGTGAAAACTGACCCCATACTCAGTACTGTCAGTCTGATGTCTAATTCCACATTTCGAAGAATATGGAAAAATACAAGTGTTTTGCCTGTCCATTGAAATTACACCTGGTAAGAGCACTTCAGTGTGTAGGTACTAGAGTCTTGCATTGCTTTTCTGTTTGCTGCTCAAAAGGGATGTAGATTGTCCATATTTAAGCCTATGGCCAGAGATTAAATGCTTGGTTTGGTGTTTCCCCAGTAGCTTTTCTCCCTGTTTTTCAGCAACGTAAAACCTGATGAACATGTGTATTAAGTGGATGGAGTGTGGTGAATTAATACTAAAGTGGGCATTCTTTTGGTTCTCCTCTATTAAAAAATGACTCATTTTGCTTTGTATTGTAGCAATTCTCCCTTCTGTTTGCTTATGTAAACTTTAACTGAAGCTCAGCGGTTTCACCAGTGACGTTTAGGTAGGGTGGGTTCTTCTGAAGGAGACAGAACATCCTGCACAAGGTCAGCGGTCTTGTCTAAGCCTGAAAACTAAAATTTCATTCTGAGCAGTTGGATTATTGAAGGGCTTTATCTGCCTGAATTTGCCTTGGTGAAACTCCCCACCCTGCGGACCTTTGGGGTTTAGCAATGGCTATTTTAAACTTCCAGGAAAGGAGCCCTGCAGTTTGGAGCTTGCACAGTCTTGTCGTCTTGGTGTTAGTGTGCCAGAGGGGGGATTTTTCTGCCTGTTTCAGCTTTTAAGTCAAGTGTTTGTGTGGAAACAGCTTTCAGGCTCCTTTGGTGAGAAGTCAAAGAATTGCTGAGGGGCTCCCGGCATTTTCAGATCTATGTCTGTTCGTGAGAGGTGAAGAGGAGGAGAGGCTTTAATGTGGGCGTAAGGGTGGCTTAATTCACTTGTATTGATGGCTAGAAAAGAGGAACAATAAAGCTGTAGTGGTTTCTTGAGTTTTCACACGGATGTGAAACTCTGGCAGTTGGGGAAGGTCCCTCAAGCGTCAGACACTGAGGGGAGTGTTCGGGAGAAGTGTCTCCTTGGCTTCTCTTAGTATGTTCCTTGAGGGCAGGACATTAGAGGCCTTTTGTGTGTCCAGTGTTAAGGTCTTACCGTTCCCTTTGAAGAATGCAATTCAACCATTTATTCAACAGGTAAAGACATCCTGCCCGGATGGGCTGTTGTTTCTTCTTTATCTGGTGGGATTGAATTAGATAGGTACTTAAGACTTCCAGTCGTGTTTTACCCTCACAAATGTTGTTATCTAGAGTCTGAAGATTTCAAGCCTTGATACTGCTGGTGCTAATTCCTGTTAAGTAAGCTCATGATGTGTTTTGACGTGGCTGGTGTGATGACCAGCTGCTGCTGGAGGGGAGATGCTCTCCCTCTTCTGCTTCTCTCCCTTTCTCTTCGTGTTTGGCAACTTCAGGCAGCCGTGGCATGAAACTAAGCCAGTCCTGAAAACCAAATCACCTGGTTTTTTGTTTTGATTTTTTTTCCCCCCTCATAGTTTCCTGAGCCAGTTTTTGGGGAGGTCAGCAGAGCACCGTGGCAGGTGGCAGGGTAACGGCTGAAGCTCTGAGGGGCAGCCGGGCACTGCGGGAGCTCAGCTGGAAGCAGGGATCTCTCTTGTGCCTTTCAGTGGAGTAAACCAGGGCTCAAGCATTCAGTTTACTACCAGGAAGGCATTCAGAGCACTATGCCAAAAAGATAAAGTTTAGTTTATTTTTAACTTCTCCACATTTTCAAAACTGCCTCTCCACTGGCTGCCCACTGTGAGGAGGAGGAGCTGGCAGTACAGAAAGCTCTGTGCACTTGTCCAAGCCCTGGAGCAAAGCCCTGCAGTCCTTTACTCTCTGCAGCCAGCAGACTGGAATGATGCTCTAGACTGGCAGGCAAGGAGGAGGTACTCTTTGCTCTTTTTGTCTTGATTTCGCAGACACCATCTGCTTGTGGCTGACTAGTTAGAAGCAGTAGCCAAGAGGCAATTTTCTTCTTCCTCCTGTGACATGCAGACTCATACCATGGTCTGTGCCTTTTGCCACCAGACTTTGAAATCAGGCTGGTGGAAGATAAAACTTAGCCACTTGTTCAGGAATTGTTTAGGGGAGGGACAGCCATGTTCTTCATGGTTCCACATTGAATCATGAACTTAGATCTGGATGATTTTGTGTCTCACTAGTTCCCAAAATAGCACAAAAGGAGTGAAGTTTGCAGTGTTTTAACCTTGAAACAGGAGAGCCTGGTGTTGGTGTGTGGCTTCTTAGTGGAGAGCCTCCAGTTCAGTGCCCAGGTTTCCTTATGCCTCTTGAGAGGCTTGTTGTAAGACCAGACTTGGCAGATTTTAGGGATGGAAACTCCTGTTCGAACCAAAAGCTGGTGTATGGTCTTGAAGGCTTTGTCAGGGACCTGGGTTAAGTCACTGAGAAACAAATAAAGAGGTTTTGCGGAAGATACCACTTCTGTAAATGATTGTGTTGTCCAAGTTCAGATCACTTGCTCCAGAGGGCTTGTAGTTTCTCTGGTAGTCAGCTGGGTAGGTGGCTATGTATCTGTGTTTGTAGATACATAACTATTTCAGTTGCCTTCCAAAAAGGAAGTGAATCTTCATGGTTTTCTGGTAAATGTCTTGTATGAAGAAGTATAAGATTCACGTACAACTAAAATTAATTTCTTTCTTGTTTCCCTTTCCCTAGAATATGACAGATACCTAGCATCTAGCAAAACCATGGCAGCAGCTTACCTTGACCCAAACTTGAATCACACCCCAAGTTCAGGTGCAAAGACTCACCTCAGTACTGGGATGGAGCGTTCCCCAGGGGCCATGGAACGAGTCCTAAAGGTTTTCCACTACTTTGAAAACAGCAGTGAGCCGACCACGTGGGCCAGCATTATCCGGCATGGAGATGCTACTGATGTCCGGGTAAGTCCGTTTTTAGCATTCTTACGCCATCTTTAGGTTAAGTGTTATCTTAAAAAATGGAAGGTAAAGATCTGGAAGCAAGCAAACTCAAAAGTATTATGGATTATTTTAAAAGAATCTTGACCTGTTGTATATTTTGAAGTAAATTCAGAAGCTTTAAGTGGTACCAACCTGTGTGATGCCTCAAGGCAGGAATGAGAGCTGTGATGAAAAGGACATTAAATGACATTTTGCATGTTTAAAAAAAATTAAAATAAATGAATATGTTTAATTGTAAGATGTGTGTATTTAGCTGTTTGAAATGTTTAAATATAATGTGTACATCACTTAGGGAAAAAAATACTGTTTGGAAAATTATTCCCCCTTAGTGCAGGAAAATGGAGCTCTGAAGAGTCCCTTTTTCCCCCCCAAATATCCACTTGCCCATCCTCTCCCCGTAATAGTCACCTCCTGCTTGTATTTTTACAATATTTTTCTTCATTTCATCTATGGAGAAAAACCAAAGGTTGTGACTTTTTAAAGAATAATTATCTGTAATCTTAGAGTTCTGTGGAAATGTTATATATGCATGAAAACACTTCATTATGAATTTACAACCTCTCTAATGTTGAGATCTTACCTTTTCTGCATTTATCCTTTAAATTTTTGAGGTATTGTGGTATCTAAACTGTAACGAAGCCCAGTTTAACATGTCAAGTGCTTTTGTGGTTTGCTTGTTTTTTAATTATCCTCCAAGAGCAGAATCTTGCAGGGTGGTAAGGTGGTGTGTGGGATTGTTTTCTGCTGTGAGGTTCTTGCTGTAGAAGCAGGTCCCCATCTGCTCTTTCCTTCCAACAGTACTTCAGATTCCGCTACAAAGATGTGATTCTGCTGGAGGGAGAGAGTTGTCACAGAGTGAAGGAGACTTGTTTTCTCCTTTTGCCTTCTATTAAGTTTTCTTTGTGCAAGAGAAAATGAAATTAAAAAAAACCTAAAGAGTTTTGAATGTTTATCTCCCTTTCCCACTGTTTATTTCCTAGCATGGCTGCCTGTGGAAAGGTCCAAGAGCATTCCTCGGTGGAGTAGGTCTTATGATCTTGATCAAAGACCTGTGAAATCGAGGGATTTTCATTGTGGTGATCAGAAAATCTGTCTCTTGTCAATTCAGTACACTCTTATCTGTGTTCAGGGATAATTTGATGAGTGATCAGAGGTGCAACAACAGGAGTCATTATCATCAATTGCATACATTTTTTACATGGAATAAGGTGTTTTTGGGTGCCACGTGAAACGTTTTTGCTCCCTAGCTTAAGTATTAATGGTTTGCTATCTCTAATCTGATTCGTTTCATGAAGTGCATTACTTGGTACAAGAGGAGAAAAACTATGTCTCAGTATGTTTTTAACCTTGCAAACCTCTCCTGTGGATAAATGTCCAGGGCTCTTAATGTGGTACTTGAAATGGAAGCTTTCTTTCCAGAGAAGTATGTAAAACCCTGGAAAACAAAAGCAGAGATTAAATCTGTTTTTTTCCAGCTCAGAAATACCTGTGGTTATGGACTTGAAGGATACAAAACTAACAGTTTCTGTAAGAAATTCAGTGCTGAGTTCAGTTGGCAGTTATATATCGTTGTTTAAAGCAAGAATATACCATTTTTAAATAAAAGTAGGATCAAAAGAACAGGCACATAGCAGTTACTTGATGCTTGCCTTAATTTTCAATTTTTACTTTTTACATGTACTTTTAATTAGATGGATGTTTTAAAAAGGAATGGGATTTTTGTAGTTTTCTGTCCTGATAAAGAACGTGATAGGTAGCTGTTAAACTTCCTTCTTTTAACAGGTATCCTTCTTATGTTATTTTGTTAAACTGGGACAGTGACTGTTGAATGTGAATGTGCAGGTAGTTTAGCACTGATGTATTACCATGACATTTATTTTAGAAACAGTAAACCCTTGTTGGAGTACAAGCCTACATTCCATTGGAATGACTGCTGTTCGACCAAGCTGAATAATTTAAGATTAAAATAGGCTGTAAGGTTTTTATGCCTCCTTTTGTGGAGGAGACAGTCTGCCATAGAGGTTCCATTTCTTCTGAATTACAACCTGAGCGAGGAGGCTGGAACCGGGTTTGTTTCCAAGGAGCTCTGAAAGAATATTCAAAGGTTAATGTTTTTGAGACAGCTCTGCAGTTAAAAAGGAAAAAAAGGTCTTTCAAGACTGCTGCCGGGTCAGCACAGCTGCTGGGGTGATAGCTGGGGAACATTTCCAGTATTTAGGGTACATTCCCAGTATCTGAAGTCAGACTTGGTCTGAAATCTCCAGATGAGCCAATTAAAGGTGTTTCTGCTGCTAAAGCTGGAGGACTTTATGAAATGTACCCAGGGAAAGTAAAGTTGGCATTTTCTTTCCTGATTTTTGGTTCCTAACATCTTCTGTTTCTAACAAAGTCCAGTTTACCTTTGTGAATGGAAAGGATGCGTTTTACAGTCAAAGCAGCAAAGCAGTGAGGAAAGTGCCTTTTCCTCCCAAAAAAAAAAAAAAAAAAAAAAAAAAAAAAAAAAAAAAAAAACAAAGNNNAAAAAAAAAAAAAAAAAAAAAAAAAGAGTAGAGTAGAAACAGTGATTTAGTTGTATACCTTCTACACAATCCTTGCTCATGAAGGGAGACACTTTTCCTTAAAACTCAGGTGGTTAAGCTCATATGAACAGAACTCAGCTTTCTGTAGGAGTCTCTTAAAAGGCTAGACTGATTTTCTTGCCATTTGTCTTAAAATATTTTTCACCAAGACAATAGTGTGGCTACACGTAATCTTTGCTTTCAGGAGAACTCTGGGCTGTGGACCTCTGCTTATTCTGGATGGATATAATCCCTCAAAGACAGCTGTTTCCTCAGAGGGATGAAGGCTGTGTTCTGCAGTGGACGCAGGAGCAGCTTCTCAATTCTGGGAAATGCTTGCTTGGATTTCAAAGAACTGCCATGTTCTCTTTACCCTCCTTTTCTTTGGTGTTATACTAAAGACTTGCTTCATTTCCAAAAAGAAAGAAAAGGCTTTTATGAATGTGCAAACAGTGGTCTCCTCCTGTGAATGTGTATGTAGACACAGCTAAGCAATTGCCAGGGGAAGAATGGTTGTTTATCTTTGCTGTTTATGTTGGTATGGCTTGTTTGGATGTGGTGTCTAGGTGCTTATGCACAAAGGGATTTCCAGGCTTCGGGCTTGGAGAGAATGCAGAGCATGCTCTGCCCTGCTCACAGCCTCAGGTGTGGTGTGTGAGGTGGTGGGTGTTGCTGAGATGGAATTTTTTGGTCTCAAGTGCACTCTGAAAGTAAACACTGCTACTGGGTCTTGATCACCAGTTGAGAGAAAATCACCTCTGCTTTCAGATGCGGCTGAAGCAGAATTGTAACCATGTTAAAAAAAAAGGAAAAGGTTGCAATGCATGTAGCCGATTGCGGGGGTGGGGAGGATTTGGGATTTTTAGAAAACAGGCATTGGGAAGCCTTGTGTGAGCCCTTACAGGTGGCTTTTGGTGAAGCGCAGATCTTGTGCGTGGTCTCCTTTTTCACCCCACAAGTGCCCAGCTTGCATCCATTACATCTTTTTTTAAACTTCTAGCCTTTAAAGCTTGTCCTTGATTCTTAACTAATAGCTGTGAGAAGTAAAGACAACCACAAATCTCAAACCAGGTTATTGCCAGACATGTGTCGTACCTTGATTTTCAGAAAGTTTTTTTTTCTTCCACATCTGTTATACTGTCTAAAACCTAAGCTGGATAGAGATAGCATTAAAACTTTTAACCTGTCAGATTTGTCCTTATTTTTGTAGTTTGAGAAAGCCATGGTTAGAGCTCTTGAACAAGTAAAGATAGTGTTCAGGGTTCTCTTAACCTGTTCATAGTTCAAATGTCTTCTTCTTCCTTTTCTATGCAGTACCACCTTGAAATGTCAGCTTCCTTAATGTTGACAGAGTAAGAACTGAAAAAGTTGAATTTACAAAGAACATCCTTAGCTAAGGGGAAGGATACATCTAACTTGAAAAAATTGAATGCAAGGAGCATGCCTTGGCTACATCTCATCCTATTTGGGAAAAGACCAGAGCAAATTCATCAACTTCCCTACCCACCTGCAAAATCTTACTTCTCACAGGTAGAAGGCATGGGTGCAGGCTGGACGTTTGTGTATTCCATTTTGTTTCCTAAGCTGAACTTTTTAGGGGAAGGGCTGAAGCCCATTCAGCTGGGTCTTCACTAAAGCAGTTTATTCAGTTGTGTTACTGTGATCATATGTGTTGCTTCTTTTTTCCTGTTTGCCTCTCCCATTCTATCCACACTGTACTTTCACCTATTGGTGCAAGAGAGCAGAGTATTTGATTGGAGATCCAGTTGGGGTGGAGGAATGGAAAGATCCTGTCGTGCAAAGGTCTGCAGTTCAAATGCTATCCTGGTTAAGACACGTGTTCCATCTGGCAGCTGTGCCAGCTTCCTTCTTGCTGTTTGTTTTCTCATGCTACTACCGTGGCTGTGCTGGCATAGGTGGTGTGACTGTTTTGGCAAACTCAGTCCAAGTTAAAATGAATGATTGTTTTGCTGTTGTTTTAAATCTAGATCAGTTCTGTAATCTTGTTAGCTGCATTGTCTTGCAGTCTGACACAGCTGAGAAGGCTGGGGGGAGAAAGGAAATGCCTGTTTATGCTTGGCACTGCACTGCTGCTGCACCACGAGTGGATGAGTATTAAAGCCTTATTGATGAACATCCCTTGTCATCCACAGCAGCATTCCTGGTTTCCAGACATTTCCCAAGAAGGCTATTGCCTGTTCTGAAAAAGGACAAGAGGCTTGTCAGTCCAACCTCAGTTTCATACGTGATTCCACCTGCTCACCTTTACCTCTGTCCTCCAAGTCTCTCCTCCTTTTTCAAACCCATGTTATTCATAGCCAATATCTGGACAAAAGGTGCCAGACATCTACTGTGGCTAATCTGGAGCAGATCTGGGCTACACAACACTGATTCTGACTGACTGACAGGTAGCCAGTGGTTGAACTCACTGCTTCCCAACTGTGGAGTGGCCAGATGTGCTTTGTTGCTGCTCAGCTTCTCCCAAGTCAGCAGCTTGAAGAGTTGTAGGAGAATGGGCATGGGGGATAGAACTGCTCTGGTGTATCTACTGCAATCCGTAAAGGAGATGCAAATACGTTCATTGGGTAAGTTTTTATCTACTGGGTTTCTCTTTTAAAATAGATTCTTATAGTAATTTAATAGCAGAGTAGCAGGTTGGTCATACAAAGTTCTGTGGAAAGAGGCTGTGAGCAGTCAAAGCTGCATTAGTATTTTTGGTAAAGTCAGCTCTATACAGCAATGATTGCATATTTAAATCTCATTTCTACATGTGTACAGTGATATATGTACTTTGAGACAGTGGAACTTTTGATGTATAGAACCAGACTGGAGTGCAGGGATTCAACATCAAATAGATGTATGTGAAAATGTATAAAATCATTCCTGGTCTAGTATAAGAGTTAGAAAATTGGTACCATTTACCTTTTTTCCTTCCTTTTCTCTGCTGTGTGCTCGCATGAATTGTATTAGATAACAAGGCATGGTTGTATTGTTATTTTGTAGGTGCCTCCCTTCTGAGAACCTGAAAAAGGTGTCAAGAATTCGAAATTATGGACCTTGAAATGTAAACAAAAAAGGTGTATATGGTACCACGGTAATCAGTATAACAAAAGTACCCGTGGGCTTTAGGATGCCTGTTTTAGTTGTGCAAAATACTCATGATACTCTTAGATGAGACACACATGCAAAATAACATTTTAAACCCAATGTAAATAGCCCTTCGAGCTTTTCCTGAAGACCTCTAGCTCTGTAGATCGCTTCAAGTCAACGTCCTGCATCAATGTTTGACTGTAAAAGAAGACCAGATCTAAGGGGGTGCTTAGACTTTGCATGTGCATCTGAGGATAGGGAGTAGTGAAATAGTGTCACAGAAAAATCTGGGTTAGAAAGGACATTTAAAGGTTATCAATTCCAGCCCTGCTGCAATGAGCAGGGACATTCTCAACTTGCTCAGGTTTCTCAGAGCCCAATCTAACCTGGCCTTGAATGTTTTCAGGGATGGGGGCATCCAGCACCTCTCTGGTCAGCTTGGTCCAGTGTTTTACCACCTTCATTGTAAAAGAACTCTTCATAGTATCTTATCTAAACCTACTCTCTTTGAAATCAAAGCCATTTCCTTGTATTCTATCACTCCATACCCTTGCAAAAAGTCACTCTCCAGCAGTCTTAGAGCACTGGAAGGGGCTCTAAGTTCTCCCTGGAGTTTCTCTTCTCGAGGCTTAGCAGCCCCAACTCTCTCAGCCTGGCTTCAATGGGAGGGGTGCTCCGTTCCTCTGATACTCTTGGTGGCCTCATCTGGACTTGCTCCAACAGCTCCATGTTCTTCCTGTGCTGGGCCCTCAGAGTTCGATGCAGCTCTGCAGGTGGGGGTCTCACAGAGGGGCAGAATCCCCTCCCTCACGCTGCTGCTCACACTGCTTTGAATGTTAAGCTTCTGGAAAACTAAATTTATTGTCAGCTTTTGAAACAGTGTTGCATTTATTTGGGAAGTGTGCAGTAGGATCATAAAAGTGCTGATTAATCCAAGAAGACTGGAAAGCAGGGCTGTACCAGCTCTGCTCTGTCAGTGCCATCAGCATGTGCTTGGAAGGTTCCTTGTGGAATTCTGTGTGGGTGTAGAGAGGTATTTGGAATGACAACTCTGAGTATGGCCTAAATGAGAAAGGCTCTGGGGCGCTTGGGTGGATGTTTTGCTTCAGCTGAGGTGTCTCTGGGCTGGAATGGTGACAGGCCACCGGGACAGCCTGTGTTCAGGCTGTGGTTTCAGTATGAACTTGTTGGGCTTCATGGGCAGAGTTCTTGGCCTCATTGGTTTCCCAGTCTTGTTTATCATATGATACACAAATGTGTTTGCTGGATGAGCACAGTAATGAGAAAAGGAGGAATGCGGGTTTTTTGCTTTGACTGTCAGTAGTGTTATCAGAGACAGCCTAGATTTTGGTCTAGTGAGCATATTCTAGAGTTCTCGTTTATGGAAATTATAAATTCATTTTCATCAGACCTTTGCCATTTACTTTTGTTCAGCTTTTCATTTAAGCCCCCCATATCATCAGGATGTTACACTTGATATATAAATAGTGTTTGACATATTTGAAGTGCTGCACAAACATTAGCACACTTGTGCCTATGTTGGAGTTGCTACTTAAAGACTTTTTCTGGTGCAAGAGACTTTCTCCTTCCTACTAAATAAGAAAATTAGGTTTGCAGTCACACTGGGAGTATATTACTCTGTCTTCAATTTATGCATAGTGGCACATTGGTCTTGTTAATTTACAAGCAAGCAATTCATTTTCACTTGTTTACAGAAGTGAAGTATTATTGATGCATACTGGGAGAGCCAAGTACCGTGTGCCTTTCGGCCTTTCTCTGGTCTGTCTTGATTTTTTCAACATTCTCTTAAATATACTGTACTGTAAATTCTATTTTTGCACACATTCTAATTTAGGGCAAATATTAATATATTTTTTAAATCAGCTGTGATGCATATCTGTGGGTTCTTTAGACGAATGAGTAAAAATGAGTGCTATCCAGTTTTCTACCTATAGAAAAAGCTTTTTCTTCTTCCTGGGGTAAAGGGAGGGAAAGGTCACCTATCCCTCACCTGTTATTGATAGGAAGTTCCTCTGAAGGTTTCCCACTGTCTCTTGCTCAGCTGTACTAGTCTATTTTATGTTCAGGATGTAAATGTCAGCTTCAGAAACCTAATTAAAATGAATGTCATTACGGTAAACCACATTCAAGTGGCAGATGACTGTGTGACTGCCTTGCAGTTGTATGGAGCTGTCAACAGACACATAAAAACTCCTCGTGGGAATTTATATTCATGTAGTGGTCCCCTGAACCCAAAGTGAAATCTCATTCTGGATTAGGTTTCTGCTGGAGTCAAGCTCTCCAACAAGTGCTTCTAGCTGTGATTAATTTGAGGTCAGAAGTTTGTAATTCAGGTTGAAACTGCTGGTCCTTACCTGGTTTTTTTCCACTCAGTAATTTGTCTGAGGAGCTTCTTGAGCCGAAAGGCTGGTTGCAGTAGAGTCTGGAGAGATTTCAGATTTCTTTGGCCGTGCTTCCAGCTAAAAGATTGTGGTGACATGTCTCAGCAGGATGCTGTAGTTGCTATTGTGCAGTGGTTAAGCAGTTAAATTGTTTGTCTGGAAACTTCTTATTAAGCATTCTCATCACTGCCACGGAGAACATCAGGCTGCTTTGGCAGGGCTCCTCCCAGAGCCACCGTGGAAGGCACAGAGGCTGTCACCCATCCCGGAGTGATGGCAGTGGCTTTGTTGGACACTCTAGACATCTCCACTGGGTCTCTGGAGGTTGCCCAGGACCTGAGGAGACTCAACGTGATGTTTACTACTGATGGGAGCTAAATGCACTGACCTGATGCTGTCAGCAGTGCCAGTGCAAGTCTTGGGGATTAATCTTGGACTGTTTGGAAAGAGCAGCCCGGGCTGGGCGAGTCCCTGGGGCTGGATGAGCCGCCCTGTTCTGTTGCTGGGTTCTCCTGATGGGACGTGTGGCTCTAAATGTTTGAAAATTCAAATCCTCTGGTTTATTAATGAAAAAGTATATAAGCAAGTAGGTGTTTTACTGGAGAGGTGTCCCCTGCAAATCAGCCATTCTGAGTGTCTTAATCACCATGTTTCCTTATTTCTCCACTTTTTGGTTCTGACTGAGGGTTGATAGCACCTGGAATGAGCTCTGCAGCTTTCCTAAACAACACAGAAGAGAAGCACTTTATATGTTTGTTTCATACAAAGCACCACTTCTTCCTTCCTGACAATACATAGCTTTTTAGAATATCTTTTCCAACACTTGCACTTGACCTCCTTTGCACCTATTTTACTGTCTCCTTAGTCTTTGTGCTGACTTTGTATTCAGTTGCAGTACATACTAATTGTTGGTAATTATTTTCTTGGGCCGACAACAGCTACCTTGCCACATACCTCAGCCTTCTTACGTAAATCAGAAAATGTCTGGTTTTATTTTTTATTTTTGATTATGTGATAGGTTTAGACTCGATTGAGGATACAAAAAGGACAGAGGCTTAAAATCTCGCTTGATTTTGGTGAGAGTTAGGACATACGACTTCTTCAGCCCTTTTGAAATCCCAGCCTTAAGACTAGAGAGGGTCTGAGATGTCCATCGTGATTTTTTCCTGAAACTAATGGTTTCAGCTGAGCCTTATGCATCAGTAGTCTCCATGGTTTATGGTCATAGATAATTTTACCATAATTTTTTCCTTCCCAAACCCATTTCTTAGCACAGCAGGCATAACTATCATCTAAGAACATGTACCTCCATTTTCATTATCAACTGACAGTGTCAGAGATGGGGGGGGGAGGGATGGATTTCCAAAATGGAATGCTGTATTTTACATGATCTATGCAGGGTGCAGGAAGAGATGAAAATGAATGAATCTCTTCTTTTTGCATATAGAAAAGCTGGCACTGTTCTCTTTGGATGAGAGCTCGCCTGCCAAAATGTTAGGCTTTACTAAGCAGAGATTGTCCTTTGGGTGAAGAAGAGGTTAAATATGCCTCAGTCCCTTCTGAGAGTACTTGGTAGTGGTGGGTGTTTCCAGGGATACAGGCAACTGTTCTTCTTTGTAGTTTGTGATACAAAGAGCCTCAAATGCAGGCAAGAAACAAACTGAAGCAATTTACATTTAATGCAGATTTAAAACCGTTCACTGACCTGATAACAGACCTTTGGAATTGCTGAGGAAGGTTGCAAAAAGTGAACTGCTTTAAGAAGAGACAGGATGAGTAAATTGGAAGGGTTTCATTGAAGGCTAATGAATGACAGAAACAATGCTTGGCTTGGGAAATTCACTGGGATAAAAATAGTCTGAGGTTAGGAGAGCACTTGGGGGAAGTGTTCCTGTGTGCTTGCCTGGTGTCGCCTGAACCCCTGGCACCCATCTGTGGCCACTGCGGTTCCTCCTTGAGTTGTTTTACCGAGGTGCCTGCAGGGAGCTGCTCGTTTGCATTAGGCCTTTGTCCCGGCAGCTCGGGCACCTTCTGGCTGTTGGGACAGGCTGTGGCTGGTGAGTCTGTGGTGCTGCCAGCTGCTTGAAAGCTTGGATTTACCAGTATTGTGAAGTCTGCTTCTCACACAAAACTGTCCTCTGCAAGCCTCCTGCTTGCTTTGCTGCTGCTGCTGCCCATCTTCCTTCAGGTCTGGGCTCACCATCCACTTAGCACTGGATGTCCAGCTCCAGGGCATGGCAGACAAGGGGAATTTGGGGCACTGTGGGTGCTGAACCAAAAGATGCTTCTGAGGATGCACACATTACTGCGCTTGGACACAGGGTCCTGTTGGGCTTGATGGAACCTCTTCTAACTCAGTCTCCATGAACTTACTAAACATGACTTGTGTTTCCTTCCTGTAGGCTTGAAAGAATTTTGTTTTACATTTCTCTGTGCACTGTGTTGCTTTTAAAAGATTATTTAAAGGTTGCAGTTAGAGGAGATGAGTGAGCTGATTTAACAGCTTGATATCACCTCACCAACATCATGATTCCACTCCTACATGTGTCATCTTCCCCCTCTATTCAGATTTAGTGCTTCCTTAATTCTCTTTTTGCAGTTAGTTTTCTGCTTGCTTTTTTTTGCAGAATCAGGGTTTTAAACAATTTCTTCAGGGTATAAAACAATAAATTTTGGGAAGCAATCACAGTCATTTAGGTTAGGAAAGACCACTTAGGTCATCAGATCCAACTATGAACCCAGCACCATGACCAAGTTCACCACTAAACAATGTCCTCAAGTGCCACATCCACATGGGTTTTGAACACTTCAAGAGTTGGTGACTTCACCATTTCCCCAGGCCAGCCAGTTCCAAGGCTTTTACCCTTTCAGTGAAGAAATTATTCCTGATACCCAATCTAAACCTCCCTTGGTGCAGCTTGAGGCCATTTCCTCTCATCCTGTCCCTGTTCCTTGGGAGAAGAGTCTGACCCCCAGCTGGCTACACCCTCCTGTCAGGGAGTTGTGGAGAGCAGTAATGCCCCAACTGAGCCTCCTTTTCTCCAGACTGAGCTCCCTTCAGCTGCTCCTCACGAGACTTTTGCCCCAGACCCACAGTGTTACAATATAGAAGACCCTCCCTCTAACTTACTCCAGAAGGCTACCTCTGCCTCCTGTAGAACTTCACTGGTGATGTGTTGATGTTTTGCTGGAATTGAGCAAGAATCAGCAACTTGTGCATCTCTGCATGCATCTCTGTGTGTGTGTACCTGTATGAGTGTTTTCAGTAGGAGATTTTCAGACCATTACAGGCACAGAAGCAAAGGCCTGTGAATTCCTGAAAGAAGTGTGGGAGAGCAGCTCCTGCTGAGCTCTGAGCTCCTGCCCGTGGGGATCTGCTGCCTTGCAGTGAGACATGGCTTCCCTTTGATGGGGCTGTGAGGCAGCAGCTTGGAGCTCCTGCTGACTCTCTAATCGGGATAAGAGCAGGACAGCCTGGCACGCTGCACCTGAAAGGTTGCTCATCCCTGCTCCACTAACACATTTGATTTTTAGTTACTGCCTGTCAGACCTTTCTGATGTCTGACACGGTAATCTGCTATGGATTTATGTGAAAGGTTCCTTTCTTGGACAAGAGATCCTCAAACTCTGAAATTTATCTCAGGGCAAACAATATTTGTTGTGTTTGGGAATGTTCCCAAATAATTGTCTCTTGCCTGGTTTTATAAGGGATCTCTGCTGAATCTCAAATGAGTCTGAGGAGGAGGGGGAGGATACCAAGGGACTGTGGTGTGACCTATGAAATCCTGGCTGTAGGGGCACTAAAGAGGATGAAAATCCAAGGTGATTTTCTGGTTCTTGATGGAGAGCGACTTTTAAAGGCGGCTGGTGGGTTCTTTTGAATTAATACATGCTTTCATCCACAAACCTGCTTTTGAGATTTTGGCTTTTATGTTATTCTGTTTTACATAGAGGAAATACTGGCCTAAATTTAATAAGATGTGTGGAATGTATTTGCTGATGTTTTCTGAAGCCATGCTGGTAAAACTTCAGTGGTTGTGTGAAAGAGTAGCTTACAATAAAATATGTTTAGTATTTTTCATGAAGTTGCTACCTATGTTCTGCTTAATACTTTTTATAGAGTATTACATGGTAGTATTTAAAATTCAAATACGTTATATATATATTGTATTTTTCAGCTTGTAAGAGGTGTGTGTTTCTCTGTTTTAGGGCATAATTCAGAAGATTGTGGACAGTCACAAAGTGAAAAATGTGGCCTGCTATGGGCTACGGCTCAGTCACCTGCAGTCTGAGGAGGTTCACTGGCTGCACCTGGACATGGGGGTGTCCAATGTGAGAGAGAAATTTGAACTAACCCACCCTCCAGAAGAATGGAAGTAAGAGTATAAGTCTGTTCAATGCCAGTCATATAAGTCTTTCTGCCTTGTTGTAAAAAATATTCTGTAATTTGTTTTACTAAGAAAGATCTTCTTGTAGTGGAATAGAGCTGGTGGAATGGGGGGAATTAAACCCACCAAACTTTTCACTAAGATCTATGAGCAATGTTTTGTTTGCTTTAAGGGGTTTTTGTTGTTGTGAATGGTTTCCTGCAAACTGAAGAGAAACCTGGGATTTAGAGGAAACGTAAAATAGGAACAGAAATCTAGTTATTTGTGCTGGAATCTGCAAGTTGTGTCATACTTAAAAGTTTTAGGACAGGAATGCTCTTCCTAGTTGTGGTATAAGCACATGACTGCAATTTAAAAAGGATAAATCTTGTTATTTAAATAAAGCCAAAAGGATATTGTTAAATACTGGTTGTACTTATCTATGGACTGAGTAGGAGAAAGAGTGAAATGCAGTCAAAAATCATTTTATCCCTCTGCTGTTGAAAAACTTCAGTTGTTAAACGTACTTATATTGAGGCCCAGAGCAGTGACATCTGCCTTCCTTCTGACTGTGATCTTCTCAAGTTATACCAGGAGCAATGAACAGTAAAAAGATAACCACAGAATTTTAGGGTTTTTTCATAGTCTGGGGACATTTGCTGAAGTTTTTCATGATGCTGGCTAGTTGGTTAAAGGAAGTGGCATGACCTAAGTTTCTTCAGCTTTTTAGGAGGGTGAGCTGGTGGTGCCTGCTCAGGAGAGGAAGGAAGGAAACTCCATTTTCCTGGTAGAAAGACAAGAAGAAACTGAAATTTATTTGCAGAAAGACACAATAGTCTACTAGAGAAAATGGGGAGATCAGAGTTGTAAAATACCAATAAACCAAACTGAGATTAAACAAAAGAATAGATTACTGTGGTTGCTAGTTCGTTGCAGGGGCATTGTGCATCTATTTCTGTGGTGTATGTTCATAACCACAATTTGTGCAGAAATTGCTGGATAATGTAAAGGCTGCACATACCTTGTGCAAAATTATTGTAGTTTATACTTAATTACTCACAAATGGAGTTATTCTATTCTAGATGATGTCACAGTTGGCAATCATCAGTTTATAAATTTGCTTTAGGGTCCTGATTTCACAAATTCCCTAAATTCAAAGAAATTAGGAATGCTTAAAACCTGTGTTTTAGGAATGCTGCACTTTCTCATCTGTGTGTGTTATATTTTTTCATTTCTGTGATCTACATGGGTATTTTCCCTCATAAGAAACTTTTCATTGATAATACGGTGAAATCACAGCTTAGAAAGGAGAAGATTCCTGAAGCCTTTCCTTGATAGTGATGCTATCATGTGGTGGATGAGATGTGAATAATTTATGCTGTGGAAATTTGTTACTTAGTGTACCAGTGTCAGTTCCATTTTTATAAGGCAGTACAACTTGCATGGTACACATTGCAGAACACATCTAATTGGTTTTAGAAACAAAGTTAGATATTGTTTTGAAGCTTGTGGAAAGGAATTGTGTAAAATGCTCATGAAAGAGCTATGATAAGGTATAAATTATTCAGTACCTTTCCAAGTGTCATTTAATGTGTTATCGAATACATGCAGCCTGACATACCTTTTAAACCCAGAGAGATTTGCTGTGCATAATCAAAATGCTGCTGTCATATTTGTAATGCCATAACACAAAGTGTCTAAGATCATATGACAATACTTGTAGAAATATTTAGATTACAAAAGGGGAAGTGGTCTTGGAATGGTTCTTAAATTAAAAGCTTCCTATAGTGTTAGTGAACCACTAAATACTTCACATGTGGCTATTTTATCATCCAAATTAAAGGGTTGTGTGTTCACAGTGTTCAGAAATTAGATCTTGGAATTCTCCTGGACTAATCCGGATACTAGGAGTTACATGGATTGTCAGTACGTTGCACACAAAAGTTACCAGAATAAAATCCATCACCTAGCTGAGTGAGCCAGGGTTAGCAGGATGTGGGGCCCTTAAATCATAGCTAACACCAACCCTCATCATTTTGCATAATACTGAGCCTTGAACAGCAGGCACAGATGCTGGTCTTCATGTCTGCAGATCTGCTGCGTGCCAGAGCACCGTTCTGTTTGCTGGTCTTTTGTGTCACAGAAAAGAAATACCAAGAGGTTCACGTAACAAATTTGGGTGTTGGAACACCCTATTCCCCACAGGGCAGACACCTCCTGGCTCTGTAGTTCAGGTGTGTAAAGCAGGTCCCTGTAACCAGGGGACATCCATGCTATGCCTCTGACAGGTAGGGGACACACTCCAGTGCTCAGCAGTCCTGGACGGTGAATTTTGGTAGCTGTGATACAAAAACCCTGGCACAGATACAAGGCCACATCACCTGTGGGATGGTTTAATGAGTTGACCAAGTTGATCTAACAGATCTGTCCCTCTCCTCACTTTACTCTTGTCTTCTCTCTTCTCTGGCTTCCAGTTATCCAGTCCTTTTCCTTTTCTTCTGAGCGCCTTAATACTTCTCTAATCCTTCAGCGAGCCGATTCAGTTCCTTAAACTCACACAAGACTTCTCCTTTGTCTGCCCTTTTTGTTCTCATCTTCTCTGTTCTGGTTACTATTCTGTTGATGTGAACTGAATCAGAACCTGCTGGAGGCGAGGTTGGGACTGGCAAGATCATTTCTTTCAGTGAGAGAAGTTATTAAGAGTTGGATCATCCTTTCTTTTTTGGCTCCACCAGCTGCCCTGGTAGTGCATGTTACTGACAGGGAAGCTCCCAGAATGGCTCAGTGGTGTTCACTCTGCTGTGGGTAGGTCACTTCACTGTACAACTTGTGAACTCTATTCATGCCCACCTAGGTGAGGTGTCAGAGTGCTTCTGAGCTCCAGTACAGGAGCAGAGCAGCAAGCAGAGAGGTGATCTTCCAGGAATAATTTATTAAACAGAAGGGGAGTGATCATCAGCTGAGATACTTGTTCCAAGAGCAGAAGTGGTTTGTGAGAAAGGGACATGTCATCCTTGTCAGTTGGCTGCATTTCAAAGACAGTAAATGTAGAGGATATTGAAAATCGAGCCCATCCTTGAGTTGGCCTTTGGAAGTCAGCTTCTTCATTCCCACAGGCCCAGGCAGAGATTAGGTTATAAATAGGTAATGAAGGTCACTTGTGGTGACTGTCCCAGCTGAGCTGCTTTGCCTTACCTGATTTTCTCATGAGATCCTGTTGCAAAAAGCAGCACTTTCATGGCTCATCAGTTAAGAGGAAATGTCCATGTAAAGGAAAAAGATTGATTTTCCTGTTTGTTGTTTTGTGGTTTTCTTTTTTTTTTAATCTCAGAGAGTAATGGTGTTCTGCATTCTAGAATGACAGAATTGTTTGGACTGGAAGAGACCCCTAAGGTCATCAAGCCTTGCAGTTAACCCAACTCTGCCGATGCCACTACTAAACCGTGTCCCTAAGTGCCACATCTACGTGTCCTTTAAATCCCTCCAGGGGTGTGATGCCACCACTTGCCTGAGCAGCCTGTTACAATCTTTGACAACCCATGAAGAATTTTTTTCTAATATCGAATATCCAATTTTCTGATCTATAATCCAGTCTAAACCTCTCCTGCTGCAAATTGAGACGGTTTCCTCTTGTTCTGTCACTTGTTACTTAGGAGCTACTAAGTGCTAGTTGTTACTTAGGAGCTACCTAGCTACTCTTTCCTGTCAGGGAGTTGTAGAGAAGGGTAAGGTCTCCCCTGAGTTTCCTTTACTTTGTCAGCTGCTCCTCACCGTATTTGTGCTCCAGGGGAGATTTAGGCTGGATATTAGGAAAAATTTCTTGATGGAAAGGATTGTCAAGTAGTAGAACAGGCTGCCCAGGGACGTCGTGGAGTTACAATCTTTGAAAATAAGTGTTCCCAAAAAGTGTGAATTTGGCACTTGAGGACA